>AWUE01015999.1:0-13758 GCA_001974825.2 Corchorus olitorius | reverse complement strand
GAACCCTAGAAGTCGACAACTTCTAGTTTGAGAGAATTGTCTTCAATTGTGTTATGAGAGTTATGACAAATCCTAAGATAATCTTACCTATTTATAGGTAAACCTAGGACACATCCTACCCTTATGACAATCAATACCAGCCCTTAGATGTGGCGGCAATAAGGGTAAGATTGACATCTAAAATGTAGTCCTAATCTAACTAGGATTTGCATCAACTTTGTCTCCAAGCAAGAGCTTTGATTGGTTGAAGTAGATCATCCTCATTAATTAGGATCCTTCTTGGCCAATTAAAGTGTTCCACATCATCATAAGTAGCTGCACAAACCGTCCATAGCCTCCCAAAGTCGGCCTAGGTTTTTCCTAAGTCAATTAGGAATTAGGTCAAATCTGTCCAGAATCTTCAGAGGTAAAATCGACCATCTTAATGGCAAAATTGGACTTCGAAGTCAAAAGAAAAGTTGAAGAGCTCTAAGTCCTCTTTCCAACGGTATATCATATGCATTTTTCTGAGCTCTGAATCAAAAGAAATGGGCTTTATACCGAAACTGCACATAAGAAGTCCTATGTTGACTAGGTCTCGAAATTACTGCATCATCAGAATTATTTGCATTACTGCATCATAATTACTAATTAAACTTGAACTTCTTCATTGGTCATGAAAACATCCCATTGGACCATAAATCTTCAGATTTGGGCTTCAAGTCATCAATTTTAGCTTTTTAGGCTTCATGGGACTAATGGGGCAAAATCAATAATTTCTCCAAATAACTCCAAAATTGCCCCAAATCTTCATCTTCTTAAACAATATCTCCAAATTATCCTAAAAACACAAAGATGAACTATTCTAAGGAAAATAGCAATGATTAGTCATCAAAATAGCATAAAATAGCATACAAAATAAGCTCTAAATAATGACTTATCATATTTCCCCCACACTTCAACTTTTGCTAGTCCCTTAGCAAAAATTAATGTGCAATCCTAACTAGAAAAGAGTAACTAGACTATGACTCTTAACCAAAACAAAATATTCCACTTTCGTAGGTGTACGATGGCATTTAGCACATGCCACAAGCCTTTTAAACCTAAATATGTCTATCTAGGAGGTGTGAAGTCACCTGAGGGCTTATTTAACTAAAATGATACCTACAAACATTAAGACGATAAGATAGAAGAAGAGAGAAATTTTTTTCTTTTAAGACTGACCGGTCGTCAGTAATCATAAAAATAATATCCTAACAAACTCCTAACTAAGTAGATAGGGTAAGTAGGGGTCGATCCCACAGAGAAGGGTGATAGACTTTATCCGAAAATTCAATCCTTAAAATCTCTCAAAAACAACACAGAAAGCAGAGGTTGAAAGAAAGCAATTAAACAGAAAACAATTAAACTAGAAAACAAAACAAAGTAAATTAAATCTAAGTCTATAGCAGATAAGAAAGAAAACAATAATTAAGGGTATACTTCTTCACCAATGGTAGAAAACAATCAAATTAATTATGGGTCCTTGATTTAAAAGATAAATTCAATATTAAATTCTTGATGATAACTGGTCTAGGGAAAACCCTAACATGCTATATAGATAAGATTAGCCGTCAAGCCTTAAGTTACCCCTTTCTCCTCCTAACTAATCGATTAGCCGTCAAGTCTTAAAGATTTGCTAGGATTCAAAGCATTAAGATCAACTTTTATTAGTTATTTCACACATGCTTAACAAATAAAACCATACAACAACCAGATAAATCTAATCACTGGCATGCAAACCCAATTAACCTCGCCGGTGAGCGTGGTTAACTTGCTACATACAATCAAACTCAGGCGTCAACCGTTGTTGTCTGATCTAGCCAACAATCTCTCAAATTACCTCTTTAGTGGCCACAATAAATCAATAAAAATCAAGATTGTAGAATTAAAATAGAGTTTAACATGCTATCTATCAAGAATAAAATACCAAATTATAAGAACAGAAATCTCACCATATTTAATTGATTGAATTCACCAAAGGATCAGAAGTATTAGGAATTTAGCTACTCATGGATTTGGAAAATCCATGAGCGGCATAAGAGTACTTACAGGACTATGGAGGGGCGAAATTTCCTTGCAAAATAACTAGGTATGTCGCACCCCTCTATGGCTAGAGTGGGTGGCGGCACCCTTGCCTAAAAACTAGAAGAAAACTAGAAAATGGATGAAGAGAAAATTATGTGTGTAAAAGTATATGATTTGTGTTACAAGAGGTGGCTATTTATAGTGGAAATAACCCTAGGTAATCCAATTCTAAGTAGGAAAGGAGTCTAGGACGTTTTAGGGTCTAACTTAGACTCTAAGTTAGATTAAAAGTCATCCTAGAACCAAAATCCTAGTCAAAATAGGATCCTGAAAAATCCTGAATTCGTGTAAGGAATTCGACGACATTTTTGGGCTTGAAAACGGCAGAACTGGGTCTTGGACTTCAAAGGAAAGTTGTAGATCTCAGAGTTAGCTTTTTAACGAGTACTCATGGGCTTCAAACGGAGATCTGAATAGAAAGTTATGATTTTTCTACCAAAACTGCGCTGAATCCTAATCCTGTTAGTACTAGAAGCGGGAATAAGCGGAAATTGGGTATCTCCTTGAATATAGGCAGTATTAATTGGGATTTTAATTCCAATTATTACCTTATATGGCCTGAGTATCTTCCCATATAAAATATACAAAATTCCAAAGCTTAAAGGCTTATCCATGGCTTGTCTTCAATCCTTCGCAATAAAAACTCCAATCTTCAATTCTTGCTCTTGAGATAATTCTTCAAAAAGTCTTCAAGTCTTCAAATTATCTTCAAATGGTCTTCAAACACAAACTTCGAATCTCCAAATCTATGCTCAAAATTGATGTGCTCAAATCTGTGTAAAAGGTCATCAAAATAGCTCCAAAAATAATGAAAATTAACAATTTCTCAATTTCACATCACTTAAAGACTCAAAACACAAATATTATCAAAATAACATATATTTAAGCATAAATGGGTCGAAAAACATAGTAAAACAGCCATAAAAATATGGTCTAATTTAGCTCAATCATATTTCCCCCACACTAAATCTTTGCTAGTCCCTAGCAAACTAGTGTAGAAAACTATGAAAATCACTAAACTTGAACACCTAAAAACAATCCTATAATCCTAAACTAATGCAAATCAAAATTCCATCTTAATTTAAACCTTTCAAAAACTTTGAATGCATACACATATTAAGGATCAATGCAATTATGAAATCAAAATAACAAAGAATCATAAGAACACTCAATTCAAAAGATCAACAAATAGCAAGCTTCTTTATTCTTAAGTAACCATAATTAAAGTAGTTCTAATCACTTACCATTCATTACATCCTATAACTACTTCTTTCCATAAGCTTATGTCTTCATCTTTATCTCCATTACTCAAAAGAACGCATATCATGGATACAAATCAAGGGCTTTCGTGTGGGTTATAATGGATTTTCAAAGGGTAATTGATTTTTAGAAAATTGAGGTTACTAACCTTGAAGTGTTCATGATTTGGGGTTACTAACTCCCATTTTTTAGGCTACTAGCACTCTAGAAGGACTCCTTTTTATTTTTTCAGAGGGACAATATTTCTGCAATTCCATGCCTCTTATCCTCTTTCCAAGGGTTACTAACACCTTTTTGTTATAGAAAAGAGTGACAACAATGGATTTTTTTTTTTTAAAGTATGCAGAAATACCTCTTCTCCTCTTGCATGAAAGCACTTCTTTTTTAAAACAATTTTTTAACTACCCTTTTATATAAGTAGTCCCCCACACTTGTTCTTGACATATCCATAACATACTTTCATAATTGTAATTTCAATAAAAACTAAACACAAGTTCTAGAAATAGGCAATCATAGAAATAATGAACAATATGCTTTTATCACAAACTCTAATTATACCTAATCTAAGAAATAAGATATCATGCTATAAATCAATCAATCAAAGAAAATATTCTTAAAAATTCTAAGCATTTTTCAATCATAATTAAATCAAATCAATTAATATATGCATAATTTTCAAAATTTTCGGACAATTATGGCATATTTTAAGATTATGATGCATGCAGACTCTCCCCCCCCCCCCACACTGAAAAGACACATTGTCCTCAATGTGGAAACACATATGAGATTAACACAAACAATTGATATTATGCATGCTCATGTGGTTCATTTAAATGCATGAAAAAAAACTAACACTAATTAATTAATTCACATCAAAGAATAGGCAAGCAATCAAAGCAATAATCAAGACAAAATAATGCAAGGAAAATTAAAAATATAGGGTTAAAGAAAGCTTCTCTGTTTGTAGGCATAAGCTCCATCATTGCTTCTGAAACTGGACTCCTTTAATTCATCTTGCAATCGTCCAAATTAAGCTCCATTTGCTCTCCTTCGGTTCTTCATGTGAAATCATTGGGTTGCCTCCCAATAAGCGCCTTTCTTTAAGAGTCTTTGGCTAGACTGCCTTAAAGAAATTATTCTTCAAGGGTGAAGGAATTATGGATATATTCCTTCAACAATTCCACAATGATCTTGAGAGTATCATTGATGGCTTTGAGAACTTCAAGTTGAATTTTATCAAGACTTGAATTCATCAAGGGTGATGTTGCGGCTAGAAATGGCGATGGCACGGGCATGGCCGGTGATGGCACGGGCTTAACCGGTGGTGGCACGGTGAATGGCCGATAATGGCTTGGTAGTGGCGCGGCAATGGCCGGTCCTAACCAGGTGGGGCGCGCGGAGGATGCAGCACTGGCCGGGCATGGCAGGGCACTTGACTCGGCTGTGGCCGGTCCTAGTCGGGCATGAGGCGTGGCTGGTGCAATTGGTACCGGTCATGGCCGGGCACTTGGCTCGGATGGCGTGGAGGAAGGCACGGATGACCAGGCATGGTGCGCGGATGGCCGGGCAGGTGGCGCGAGTGGTAGCGCTGGTGGCCGGGCATGTGGCTCGGGTGACCGGGCCGTGGCCGGGCAGGTAGCTTGGTGCGGCTCGGTCATGGCTGGTCCTATCCGGGCATGAGGCACGGATGGTCGGGGCATAGCCGGGCATTGGCCGGCTGAATTGGCTCGATCATGGCCTTGAGCTTCTTCCTCTGGTTCTTTGGCTTCCATCTTCTGCTTCTCTCCTTGTAGCTGAACTCCATGCTTGCCGACTTCTTGCTCTTCCTTTGAGGTTGAAAATTTCGTCCTTCGAGATAGTTCTTCAAGTGCAGAGTATGCATTCTCTGGGGTTCTCTTGGACAACGGGATGCGACTAAAGAAATCAACAAGAACTCGATCTTTAAGTCCTAATCCTCCATAGAAGATTTGGATTAGAATTCCTTTTTTGAATCCGTGTTGAGGGCAATCGGCACACAACTTCTTAAATCTCTCCCAGAATTGGTGGAAATTCTCGTTGTAGCGTTGTCGAATGTCTTTTATCCTTTGTCTTCCTCTGGAAATCTGATCAGGCTTTGTCATCGATTCTTTACTAGCTCCTTTCTTAACACTTTTAATACTCACAACACATTAGAATTCAATGTCGATTGAGATGAAATTCTATGGTGGATTATATCACCATCGAATACATCGATCTTAGTATGGGAAGTTCTTAGAAAAGGTCTTCCTAATAAAAGAGAACATTGATCTTTCGAATATTCCATCTCCATAACAAAGATGTCAATAGGAAAAATCAAGTGTTCAACTTGAATTAAGACATTCTCTAGAACACCTTTGGGATGAACCAAAGATCCATCAGCTAACTGCAGAATCACATCAGAAGTTTTCAAAGGACCAATATTTAAAGATTGATAAAAAGAATAAGGCATAATGCTTAAAGATGCACCTAAATCTAGCATAGCATTCTCTATAACACTTCTTCCAATAGAACAAGTAATAGAAAATGTACCTGGATCCTTGCACTTAGGAGGTAAACTCTTTTGAAGCACAGCAGAAACATTAATTTCAGCACTTACCTTACCTTGTAGCCTTTTCTTGTTGGTACAAAGTTGCTTAAGTAACTTTGCATAATTTGGAATTTGTTGAATAACATCAAGAAGTGGGATGTTGACCTCAACTTTTCGAAGTATTTCCAAAATATCTTGATCGTCATCTTATTTCTTTGACTTCTTCAATCTAGATGGAAAAGAAATGGCGGCATGTACCTTGGGATCAGTCTTGTCAGCGGTTATCTCCTTGGTGGTTGCGCCATCTTTTCCGGGTTGTTCATCTTCAATCTTGATTTCTTTGACAGGCACTTGCAATTCTTCTTCTTTGGTGTAGCTCGGCTCTCGGTCATCTTGTGCGGCACGGGTTGGATAGGGGTTTTCCAACTCTTTTCCACTCCTTAAAGTGATTGCACTTAAATTTTCCTTAGGAGATACCTTTGGTTGTGATGGGATCCTTTGTTGGCCTTGTATCTTGAGTTCACTCATGTCACTAGCCAATTGACTAATTTGTTTCCTCATCATCTCCATAGCTTCTCTTAATTGTTGCATCTCGACAGCTTGTGAAAATTGTTGGAAATTAGGCCTTTGATAATTCATTGGCCTTCCTTGATAGTTGCCTTGGTTCCCGTATTGTTGACTTGGTTGCTCGGCTCTCCAATAAGTTTCAGGCTTCCTTTGATATGCTCCTTGCATTCCAACAGCATTGACTTCTTTCGCGGTGTCTTCCAAAGAAGGGCACTTATCAGTGTAGTGTCCTTGTTTACAAATACCACAAATCTTAGGCACACTTGAAAAATTCGCATTGAATAAATCAGTGAGCGCAACGACTTGTTGATTTGTCTCTTGAAGTTGTTGCTCCAGTGAGGTGGAATGGGTAGAGACTTCATTGATTCTTCTTGTATTGCCTTCTCTTGTATAGTCTTTTCGAGATCCAAATTATTGAGTATTGGCAGCCATGTTCTCCACTAAAGTCCAAGCATCAATGGGAGTTTTGTATATGAAAGCTCCTCCGCTTGCAGAATCTATGGAAGATCTTTCAAACGGTAGTAGTCCTTCGTAGAAGTATTGAATCAGCAACTGTTCAATGATTTGATGATTGGGGCAGCTCGCACAAAGTTTCTTAAAACGTTCCCAATATTCATGCATTGTTTCTCCATGGCGTTGCTTAATTCCACAAATCTCCTTCCTTATACTTGATACTTTATGAGCAGGAAAGTACTTTTCCAAGAACAATTTCTTAAGGCTCGTCCAAGATGTGATTGAACCAGTTGGTAAGAGGTACAACCAATCTTTTGCACGATCCACAAGAGTGAACGGAAAAGTTCTTAGCTTGAATTGGTCTTCAGTGATACCTTGAATGCTTGTTGATGTGCAGCCAATCTGGAAATCGGTAAGATGTCGGTGAGGATCTTCTCCAGACAGACCGTGAAATTTGGGTAAAATCTGAATAAATTCAGATTTAATCTCAAAATTTGCAGTCGTATATGGGTATCGAATTGCTAAGCGTTGTGCATTAACGTTTGGTGCAGAAAGCTCTCTCAGGGTTTTAGGTTATTCGTTTGTCATGTCTTGTGATGATGTTGAAGCAATAGATCTAGGAGAACTTGATTGAGAACTCGAATTGGATGACTCATCTTCTTGTTGTCGACTTGATTTCTCCTTCCTTAGTGAAAACAGTGTTCTTTCTGGCTCTGGAACAAATTCAAAATCTTCTTTACCACTACTTCTTGTCTTTGGCATGCAGCTTCCTAGAAAAACTAAAAAAAAACTCAAAAGAAAATTTTTTAGTAGTAAAAGTTCTTAAACAAAATTAAAATTAAAGACAGAAAATAAAATAAAATATTTTTTTTATGACGCAGAGACAAAAAAATTTTTTATGTTTTTTTTTATGATGCAAATTTTTTTTTTTAACGCAAAAAACACAAAACAGATTTTTTTTTTAAAACGCAAACACAAAATTAAAAACGGAAAATCAAAATTTTTTTTTAGAAAAAACGCAAAAAAAATTTTTTTTTTAGATCAGGAACGCAGAGACTAAGAGAAAATTCCCATGACTCGTCTTCAGATGAGTCTATTTTCCATCACTGGCAACGGCGCCATAATTTATGATCGGTCGTCAGCAATCACAAAAATAATATCCCAACAAACTCCTAACTAAGTAGATAGGGTAAGTAGGGGTCGATCTCACAGAGAAGGGTGATAGACTTTATCCGAAAATTCAATCCTTAAAATCTCTAAAAAACAACACAGAAAGCAGAGGTTGAAAGAAAGCAATTAAACAGAAAACAATTAAACTAGAAAACAAAACAAAGTAAATTAAATCTAAGTCTATGACAGATAAGAAAGAAAACAATAATTAAGGGTATACTTCTTCACCAATGGTAGAAAACAATCAAATTAATTATGGGTCCTTGATTTAAAAGATAAATTCAATATTAAATTCTTGATGATAACTGGTCTAGGAAAAACCCTAACATGCTATTTAGATAAGATTAGCCGTCAAGTCTTAAATTACCCCTTTCTCCTCCTAACTAATCGATTAGCCGTCAAGCCTTAAAGATTTGCTAGGATTCAAAGCATTAAGATCAACTTTTATTAGTTCTTTCACACATGCTTAACAAATAAAACCATACAACAACCAGATAAATCTGATCACTGGCATGCAAACCCAATTAACCTCGCCGGTGAACGTGGTTAACTTGCTACATACAATCAAACTCAGGCATCAACCGTTGTTGTCTGATCTAGCCAACAATCTCTCAAATTACCTCTTTAGTGGCCACAATAAATCAATAAAAATCAAGATTGTAGAATTAAAACAGAGTTTAACATGCTATTTATCAAGAATAAAATATCAAATTATAAGAACAGAAATCTCACCATATTTAATTGATTGAATTCACCAAAGGATCAGAAGTATTAGGAATTTAGCTACTCATGGATTTGGGAAAATCTATGAGCGGCATAAGAGTACTTACAGGACTATGGAGGGGCGAAATCTCCTTGCCAAATAACTTGGTATGTCGCACCCCTCTATGGCTAGAGAGGGTGGCGGCCAGTGGCGGAGCCAGGATCCCATTCTTGGGGGGGCCAAACTAAAATTAATTATGTACATAAATATAGTATTTACAACAATAAAGAGAATTGTAAGAGCTTTTTTTTTTCATAATAGTATTAGTAAGAGCATGGCTAAATGAAGATATATAGAATTGTAAGAGCATCAAAAAGAGAGAAAGTTGGGGGCAAAATATAGAACAGAGAAAGAGAGAAACTGTGAGAGTGAAAGTTAAAATAGAGACAAAAAAACTTTTGGGGGGGGGGGGCAATTTAACCAAAATTGGGAGCAAAATATAGTTTATGTATATATATGTAAACTGGTTCGAAAATTCTTGGGGGGCCATGGCCCCCTGGGTCTCTTAGTGGCTCCGCCACTGGTGGCGGCACCCTTGCCTAAAAACTAGAAGAAAACTAGAAAATAGATGTAGAGAAAATTATGTGTGTAAAAGTATATGATTTGTGTTACAGGAGGTGGCTATTTATAGTGGAAATAACCCTAGGTAATCAATTCTAAGTAGGATAGGAATCTAGGACGTTTTAGGGTCTAACTTAGACTCTAAGTTAGATTAAAAGTCATCCTAGAACCAAAATCCTAGTCAAAATAGGATCCTGAAAAATCCTGAATTCGTGCAGAGACTTCGACGGCATTTTTGGGCTTGAAAACGGCAGAACTAGGTCTTGGAATTCAAAGGAACGTTGTAGATCTCGGAGTTAGCTTTCTAACGAGTACTCATGGGCTTCAAACGGAGGTCTGAGTAGAAAGTTATGATTATTCTATCAAAACTGCGTTGAATCCTAATCTTGTTAGGACTAGAAGCGGGAATAAGCGGAAATTGGATATCTCCTTAAATATAGGCGGTATTAATTGGGATTTTAATTCCAATTATTACCTTATATGGCCTGAGTATCTTCCCATATAAAATATCCAAAATTCCAAAGCTTAAAGGCTTATCCATGGCTTGTCTTCAATCCTTCGCAATTAAAGCTCCAATCTTCAATTCTTGCTCTTGAGATAATTCTTCAAAAAGTCTTCAAGTCTTCAAATTATCTTCAAATGGTCTTCAAACACGAACTTCGAATCTCCAAATCTATGCTCAAAATTGCTTTGCTCAAATCTGTGTAAAAAGTCATCAAAATAGCTCCAAAAATAATGAAAAATAACAATTTCTCAATTTTACATCACTTAAAGACTCAAAACACAAATATTATCAAAATAGCATATATTTAAGCATAAATGGGTCCAAAAACATAGTAAAATAGCCATGAAAATAGGGTCTAATTTAGCTCGATCAAAGACACATGCAGAAAATTGGACCAAGAGGTCAAACGGAGCAAACTTTTTCATCTTACAAATTTGCTAAAACGGAGCCCAAAACGGAATCAGAGGATCGAAAACATGCAGAAAGGTGGTCTTACTCACGGGGGTCAAAGTCAACGATGACGTGGCAAGTTGACTCGGTCAACGGATGACATGGCAGCATGGTGTGGCCAATGGATGATGTGGCAGTCAACGGATGACGTGGCAGGTCTTGGGGATGACGTGGCAGAATCTGGCTGGCCAACAGATTTAGATCTGGTCAACACTGGAGTAGAATCTTTGAGCGGCGAGTGTGGGCCCCATGATGGTCGGATCGGGCTGAAATTTTGGTGGATGGTAGATCAGAGCATGGGCTATTCAACGGTGTAGGAGGTGTCGCAAATGAAGGTCGGGAAAAAGTTCAGATCTAGACAGGCGGTTCGTTGAAGCACAAAAATCGCTCTAAAGAAGCTGGCGGCGCGTGCGGAATCGGATGGTGACGAAATTTCATCGGCAGAAAAATCGAAGGCTGAGTATTCGGATGGCGGCGGTGGTGTAATAAACAGAAGTCGAGAAAAATACAATTTTTTGGCAAACAGGGAACAAAACAGAGACAAAAACACGTTTTTCTTTGACTTATTTCCCCCCTTAGGGGGCCAAACCAAGAGAAAACAAGAGAAATTTACAACCTAGCTCTAGATACCATGTTAAAATAATGAAACAGAGAAAATACTAGAACGGAATATGAACAATTTTATTCAGAAAACTATAAAACTACATTAAAACTGAATACAATACGAGCCCTTTTATACTAGAACATAGTCCTAGAATTAAGTCCCAAGAAACCTAAATCAAGTGAAACTAGGAAACTAAATATAGGAAGATATATGGGTTTTTTTAACAAGATTATCCAACAAATCAATCTCATATATATGGGTTTTTCTTTTCTCAAAGAAAGCGATGTTATGAAAACCCAAATACAAAACAAAAATCCAAAGTAAGGCTAGGAATGAAAAGTATGAGCAATAACCAAATTCCTAGCCTAAGCCAATCAGTGAGGCGATGGTACTCCATCATTGCTCCATATGCACAAGTAAAGATGGCGGCACCTGATGCTAATCATATTGTTGCGCCAAAAATCTCTTTGAAGAGTTTCTGGCGAAAAAAACTAGTTGGCAGTGCGGTGTGTGTCAGTCATTTTGCCGAAAATGACAAAGAGGTGTAGACGATGCGCGATGTAGTGGATGGTAGATTAAAGCGAGTGAATTGCGGGAACTGGATCAGAGTCACACGGAAGCATTTAAATCATTGATCCCAGGTTTGATTGCGAACAAGTGTGATTAAAGGTTTTTCGACGAACAAAAAGAGAAAATAACAAAATATTGTTATTTGATTTGATTGCAACGGATTACAAACAGAAATCTTGTGTAGACAAGATTGAAATAAGGAAAATATTAAGAACAATGAAGAACTTGATGAACAAAGAAGAGTTTTGCAGAGTTTCTGTAGAGAAAAGGCGCAGAGCCTGAAAGAAAATAAACGCGGAACTTAGGTTTTTGCACGGAGCATTTTTGGGGTTGTAGAAGCGTGTTGAAACAAGGGAGGGGCGTGCTCCTTATATAGGGGGCGGCCTGGACCTCTTACTTCGGGTCAAAGCAAATTACTTAGTCGCCAAACCCTCCAGATTTCGACTTTCCTGCGTCGTTTTGTTGCACTTTCTTCTCTAACGTCTTCAAGGAACCTTCTTGGAAATTACTGAAAGACTCTGACATGACTTTCAATGCTGAATATCATCAATTACATATCCAAGGCCAACCATCACATATCCAACATGGCCTTGACACAATTCCATCCCTTTCTGACGCAATCCATCTTGACCCGGGCTTCGGTTGTGATGCAGCGGATTTTCAATTAGTTTATTTTAATTATTTCTGTTTTATTTTATTTGGTTATGAGTCTTTTACTTTATCCTTAAGTCATTAGGATTTTAATGTTTATAGTTTTTCCTAGAAGGAGTAGGTTTTACTTTCCTACCAGAAAGGTTTTACTATTCCTACCGGGATTAGGATTTAGGTTAAGTGTTTACTATATAAGGGCTGTTAGGCAGCCAACTTTAGTAGTCTTTTATTATTTTATGAAATCAGAATTATTCAGAGGTTTTCAACCCTAATTATCCTTGTTCCAATTCAATCAAAATTCAGATCTAGCCTATTTTGTTTAAGTTTTTGCTAGTTCTAACCTTCCGCTACGTCAATTGGTATCTAGAGCCATAGGAAATCGTTCCTATCATAATTTTCTGTTCAGAAATTATGGCAGCCCGTGGCAGAGGTAGAGGCAACCAAATAAACAACGAATTGGCTGAGATAAGAAGAGCGATTGGAGACTCGACCCTGGCTGTACAAGCCTTGCAGCGTCAGGAACCCGTGGGAGCCCGAATGGAGATTCCGGAAGGCAACCGCCAAGCTGTAGAGAATGCTAATCAGGAGGAAGAAGAAGGAGAAGTTGAGTTTGAGAATCCTTTCCATGAAGCTGGAGCTGCTGCAAGAGGTAGATTGGAGGATAGATTACTCAACGCTCTTGATCTTAACGGAGGTGGAGTGAGAGTCGAAGTATCCGATTTTCATGGAAAAGCACACGCTGAAGATTTTCTGGATTGGGAAGCAACCTTAGAGAATTATTTTGAATGGAAACCCATGGCAGAACCGAGGAAAGTACTGTTTGTAAAGCTTAAACTGAAGGACACCGCTCTTCAATGGTGGAAGAGAGTTGAAGAACAGCGAGCTCGTCAAGGTAAGCCTAAAATCAGTACTTGGGAACAGATGAAAGCGAAGCTGCGAAAATATTAAAGGAATATTCGAGGGGCTAACACAAACAGTAAGACTATTGGGGGTGCAACCAAGGCTGAAAGTAGTGATAAAGGCAAGAGTATAGTGCCTTATGAAAAGAAAGATGTTTATGGTGGTTCTACAGCCAAAGGAGTTGACAAATCCCAAATTCGCTGTTATGCTTGTGGAGAGAAAGGACATACATCTTTTCAATGTCCTCAACGAAAAGTGAATTTTGTGGAATTTGATGAAGAATTAGAACCTAATTATGATGAGTATGAAGAGGATATGGAGGAAGTTGATGTCTATCCCTCACATGGAGAATCACTAGTTGTTCGTAGGGTGATGACAACGACAGCCTATGAAGGGAATGAAGATTGGAGAAGGCGTAATATTTTCCGTACACGTGCTGTTTGTGAAGGAAAATTGTGTGAAATCGTCTTAGATGGGGGTAGTGAAGAAAATATTATCTCCAAAGAGGCTGTTGAAAGGTTAAAGCTACCTACAACTAAGCATCCCCATCCTTACAAAATTGGATGGTTGAAGAAGGGGCATGAAATTCCAGTAACGTCTCAATGTTTGGTGAAATTTACCATTGGGGATAAGCTAGAAGATGAAGCTTTGTG
>AWUE01015997.1:0-87566 GCA_001974825.2 Corchorus olitorius | reverse complement strand
TATTAAAATAAATAATTTTTCAAGTCTTGCCAATTTGTGGGAGATCATATAATAATAATAAAAATTTAAAAGTAATCATCAAAAATAAAATAATTGAATTGTAATCAATCTATAAATAAGAATAATCCAAGGGATGTACAAGTGGTAATTCCTTGTACCTTTGTAATCAATCATTTAATTCAATCAATATAAACATTTAAGAAGTATATCAAAATAAGGGTAACAATTTAAATTCCGACGACGGAGCCTCTTCGAGAAATTTAAAATTTCTTGAATACTCTTGAGGATAATTGTCTCAATTTTTTGTCAAAATGTGAGGAAATTGAAGACAATTTTAAAATGAGTAAAATCCAACAATCATAAATTTAAAGGATTAAAAGTGATAATTAAGGCTGAAAGGTTAATGTTTAATTAAAATGGTACTGTCTATTTGACAGGCGTTGTAGGGGTGCTAATACCTTCCCTACACGTAATCGAACTCCCGAACCCAAAATTTGGTGATGAAGACTAATGGTTAATCATTATTAATGAACTTAATTCAACATTAAGAACACATTAAAATGGTTAATCAAAATTAGGTGGCCAATCACACCTGAAAAAAAGATTGGTGGCGACTCCTTTCCAATGCGTCTAGCGCTCAAGTCTCGCGATTTGCACGTTATGGCACCGTGTCAATTCATATTTTTTAAAAGTCAAGCCCAGCACGGCCTGTAACCCACGATGGGTCGTGCCGTGCCGGCACATGGGCTGGCACACAAGCCCATAATGTTTTTTTTTTCTTTTTTTTATTAAATTATCTTCCATTTATTGATGTTATATCATTTCTATTATCTTATTATTTATACTTAAATCGGTGTAATACAATAAATTGTAGAAAATTAAATTAAAATTTAATAATTATATTATAATATATTATATAATCATAATTTTACATTAAAAATGGGTCGTGCTGCGTCGGCACATGGGTCGTGCTGTGCCGGCAAGTGGGTCGTGCCGTGCCATGCCATTTTAATGGGTCGTGCCGTGCTAGCCCATGTGCCACCAAAAGACTGCCCAGCCCGTCCATGACTAATGGACCGTGCTGGCACAACCCACTAAAAATATAATATGGATCGTGCCAACACGGCCCATAATGGGCTGGGCCGTGTTGGGCTTCGTGCCGCCCGCCCATTTTGCCATCTCTATCTTATTCTAACATTATCAATGACATATTTACCCTCAAGTGTAAATTGAGGTATCAACACATATATATCCAAGTTGTGCGGATTAATATATAAAATTGGTGACTAGTTTTCATTTTCATTTTGGTACAACAAGTGACTAATTATCATTAAAATCACCATTATATGGTTAAGATATAAAATAAATGGGTAAAAAAAAGACTAATATTAAATAGAACACAACAGATAAACAGGCTTTTATCATTAGTTTACACTTTCGTATGCAAATTCTAGGACAGCACACTTTCGTATGCAAATTCTCCCCATTAGTTTACGCTTTACACACTTTTATCATTCATGTAACCGATAAACAGGCTTGGCAAGCAAGTGTTCGGCCCTTGGAACCGTGAGGCCAAATTTCTCCTTCATGCTCAAGTCGTTAGGCGACATGCCATCGGGCAGCTCCCATTCAAAACAGTGCACCAATTGAGCTACAACAAGGCGGATAGTGGTTAAGCCTAATTGCAGCCCCGGACATCCTCTTCGACCTGATCCGAACGGGAGGAGCTCGAAATTATGTCCTCGAAGGTCTATGTTGCTATTAGCAAATCTTTCTGGAATGAATTCTTCGACATTGTCCGACCATACATTAGGATCTCGCCCTATTGTCCATGTATTTATTAAGATTCGTGACTTTTTCGGTATGTAATATCCATTAATCGTCGCATCTTCCATGGACTCGTGTGGGATCAGAAATGGCGCAACGGGATGCAACCGTGAGGCTTCTTTTATAACCATATCCAAGTAAGTTAATTTAGGTAAATCTGCCTCTTCTACCTTTCTATTCATCCCGACGACTTTTTCTAACTCTTTTTGAAGACATGATTTTACTCGCGGGTGCCTTATAAGTTCAGCTAATGCCCAATCAATTGCTACTGCCGAAGTTTCTAGTGCAGCTGCTAGCATGTCTAGGATTATGGCTTTGATATTTGTTCGATCAATTATGTAAACTTTCTCTTCGTTGGGATTCATGGGCTGATTTAAATACGAAAGCATCACATCGACAAAATCTCCATGTTGATTCGGCTGCCCTTTGGTCTTTTTTTGATGCTCATCGATTATCTTTTCCAAGAACTCGTCACAGCCCTTTCTGATTGCCTGAAAGCGTGGCATGAGACCCTATCAAGCATATGAAAGGGGTAATGTCAAATGTATATATATGATTGACAACTTTTTCGTGTATTTGAGGTTTTTTTTTGTTCGTTTATATTTTCCGATTCCATCTATGTTTGTAGTTTTAGGAGTGGAGTAACTCCCACGTTGGCAAGAGAAATGTGAACTTAGTTGTTTAAATATGATACAAATACCATTTTGCACCCTTAAATTTGTACGGATTGATATTTTACATCCAAAGGTTTATTTTGATCTTATCTTGTCATGGCATATGCCACGTCGGATGAAAATGTCATGTGACAATTTTCCCTTCTTTTTATGCTAATGTGACATGTCACGTGGCAATTTTTATCTCACGTGACATGTCGCGTAAGCATCGTAACAGCGCCGTCACGAACTTGACGAATTTTCAGTTACGAAAGCTGTAAAATGTACCCAAAATAAAACATCATGATGCGATAAGATCAAAATAAAACTTTAAGGTACAAAACGTCATCCGTACAAACTTTAAGGTGTAAGATGCGAATAAAAATCCTCTCCCCCATTTTTTGTGCCCCATTCACCAAATAATGATACGTGTCTTTTTTCAGATTCTAGTGTTATTCCTTGTTTGGCTAGTTAAATTAAATTTTATATTTTCATTCTAAAACCCTATGGGGAATGTATTAAGATTTAGAACTAACCCTTATATATAATCATTTGTTATTAATTTGGGGCTAAACCTGATGTTTAATTGGTATTTTTATTATTTGCTAAAACTTGAAAACAAATAAGGTATAATACCAGAGACACGTGGCATGATTTGGTGAATAGAGCATGAAGTCGGGCACAAAGATGAGGGGAGGTGATTTCCATCCATAAGATGCAAGGTATTTATTCCATTTAAATATAGCATGAGCCAACTCTTTACTAGTTTTATCTCAAAAAAAAACTCTTTACTAGTTAGGTGTTGTCTAGTACAATGGGCTTCTTGGTAGTCCATTAGGATTATCAAAGAAAAATTTTATAATGTCTTTGATGGATGTCTTTGATGGAGCGCAATTATATATTTTTAAAATTTTTTTTGTCAGAATATATTTTTATATTTTTTATTATTTTTTTAATTGAATCATTATAATTTGTTTATGATATAATTGTTGGCTTTTTATTTAAACAAAATTTTGAATTAAGAGTTGTAACTGTTCTAGTTCTATATAACTTCTTTTTGTCAGAACCATATATTTTCACTAATTTCAATCGGAGAATTTTGCTTTGTTGTATATTAGGGGAATAAATCCTCTAAGAAAGTGAATAAACTCACGCCACAAAGCGATTTTCTTGTATAAAAATCTTCTCCCTCCATTTTTTGTGCCCCATTTGTGCCTCATCCACCAAATAATGACACGTGTCCTTTTTCAGTTTCTAGTGTTATTCCTTGTTTGACTAGTTAAATTAAATTTTATATTTTTTTTCTTAAACCCTGTGGGGAGTGTATTAAAATTTAGCACTAACCCTTATATATAATTATTTGTTGTTAATTTGGGGCTAAACCAGGTGTTTAATTGGTATTTTTATTATTTGCTAAAACTTGAAAACAAACAATGTATAATACCAAGGATACGTGGCATGATTTGGTGAATGAGACACGGAGTGAGGCACACAGATGGGGGAGGTGATTTCCATCCAATTTTCTTATTCTCAATCCTTTGTTTCTATTTCTAATTTTACAACAAAATCTTAATCAGCATTGTAATAAAGAATTTTTTTTTTTGGTACATCTATTGTAGTAAGGAATTGAAGTTAGGGTCTTAGTCATTGGAATGAGTCCAATACTTATGCCATTGTTGATGGTAAATTATAATTAAGTCTTCTCTTTACAAACACTTTATAATTAAAAAAAAAAAAAAAAAACTTTTAATGGAGAGCACTGGCGGAACCAAGGGGGGCAGCAGGGGCCATGGCCCCCCCTCCGCCTAATGTTTCACATGGTTGTAAGTTTGGTTTTTCAACCAAAGAAAATGGTAAATTTGTATTTTGGCCCCCCATAATTTTTATTTTCTAATTTAATCCTTTTTTTTAATTTGTCCCATAAGTTTTTATTTTAATTTGGCTCATTGATAAAAAACTGTATCAATTAGCTTCCTTTTATATGTATAAATGATTCATTTTTTAAAAATTTTAATTTCTCTCAATCTATTCAACGATTATTTTTTTATTTATTGTATTTTTTCTAATTCAAATGACATTAAATTTCTTTGTTCAAATTATTATATATTATACTATCTTTAGCTTAACACACACACATACCCGTTGAAATATGATGTATATATTATACATTGATTCGGCTCCCCCAAAGAAAATTTTCTGGTTCCGCATTGGAGAGAATAACAAAAGATTAGAATTACCAAGCCAACTATATCAGACATTAGCAAACTTCCATTATACTAACAAATTAACAAGTGAATATGCAAAGTAACATTTATTGACTTCCATGAGCATTTCTTTATTAATTTATTATTATGATTTGAACTCAAAGCCTTATTTTTTTCCTTACTAATTGGGATTATTATTATTATCTATGTTATATGATCTTCAACTCCCCTGTACCAAAAAAAAATCTTCAAATCCCTTTTAAAAATAGCTTGCCTAGCTAACAAATTTCAGTGTTCGGCCAAAAAAAAAAAAAGCTAACAAATTTATGTGGACACTAGACAGCATATATATAGAACATGGTTGGTTAGCTATATATAGGAACATACCTGAAGATCAAAGGGAGCAAGGAAAGGCACATAATCTGCTATGTTGAAAGTTCCTGATAATCTTAGCCCCTCTTGAATAAGCGGCT
This sequence comes from Corchorus olitorius, assembly GCA_001974825.2. Taxonomy (NCBI): domain Eukaryota; kingdom Viridiplantae; phylum Streptophyta; class Magnoliopsida; order Malvales; family Malvaceae; genus Corchorus; species Corchorus olitorius. The sequence goes on along the minus strand of AWUE01015997.1, from coordinate 82,409 downwards.
TCAAGTCGAATTCATCATCTTTACTGCGACCTATGATCATTTTATACGTGATATCCTCAATAAGTTCAGCCACTTTTCCACTGATATCGACCACCTCACCTGCTGCCGCCGCATTCATTAGCAACTTTACTAAAGATTCTAGCTCCATCCTTCTAACCGGCGCAAAGAGTTCAACTTTGGATGCACTGAGAAGTTGTAGGGTGCACCATTTCCTAACAGTCCGCCAATACGAACCATATTGCGCAAAAGCCAAGCCCTTGGTACCGTATGACACAACTTCGGAGACTTGGACTTTAGGCCTTCCGGCAAAAATGATGTCATGGGTCTTGAGAAATAGCTCGGCGGCTTGGGGTGATGATACCACGATGGTTGGAACATAGCCTAGCCGTATTGACATTATTGAACCATATTTTTTGGATAAGTGGTGAAGACTTTGGTGTGGGAGGGTTCCTAACATATGGAGGTTGCCGATAATTGGTAGCCCCCAAGGCCCCGGAGGAAGTTTCCGATCATTTTTAGAATGTTTTTGCCGTGAGTTGGAACGTTGGATGTAAAGTAGTAAAGATGAAATTAGAATTGCAACGAAGGCTAAAACAAGGGCAGAAGTTGAAGAAAACATTGGGACTAAGATAAAATTGAATGTGGGGAGGTTAATGATAAAAGCGATTTGTATTTTATCACGTTGCTACATATATATTAGTACTATGGTAATTTCGATAGCTAGCGTATATTCTCAAGAGAAATTTAAAAAAAATTATATATTTATTATTTAACTAAAAACAACAAAAGTGAACTTTGATGAGGTCAAAATATTAGGAAACATCGATTATCAATGAAAATTATAACATAATCGTTTGTTTAATAAACTTGGGATTGGGAACAGCAGCAAGTGTTGGGAATATTGAATAAAATAATATAACTAACCAATTGGAACTTGCCTAACAAGGATCTCCTATCTTGGTGAAGTCCAAAAGGAAAGGCTTGGAGATCCCTGTTTGAAGATAAGGCGAGATAAGATGCTTCAAGCGACAATATTATTGAGACTTACAAAAAAAAAAAATAATTTATAGCCTATTGGGTCGAATTAATGATTTATTGAAAAAGAAAGAAAGGGTACAAAACAAAAGAGAGACCACAAGAGTCGACGTTGCAAAATAGACTTGAGACAATTTCCCAATCAGAAAATTCCAACAACTGGAATCAAAACATGAAAACAACCATATTTAGAAAAACCCAACAAAAGTCCAAAGAGCATCAATCACTCGAAGAATCCAACACAAGCTCCATGACCTGAATCTGATCATATATATGTAGGTGATAGGTTGGCATGGCATACAAGTGAATCGCCCTTGCCGCATAAAGGCCAGGTTTCTCGGCCATGTCTATGCTATGCTTCATGCCATTGAGTATCGAACCTAGTCGAACTAGTGCACTAATTTCCCTACATGGCAGAGAGCTGCACGTAGGGATGTAATTGAGTCAAGTAGTAAGCTAATGAGTTTAGATTTCGATACTCGACCCGAACTCGATGAGTTTAGATTATAGAGTTCGACTTATACGAATATCGAGCTACTCGAGTTCGACCGATAAGCTTGATTATATCATTTAAAAATATCGAATTTGCACATTTTTAGCTAAGCTTGATTAAATATTTTTAAAAAAATCGAATTTGCACATTTTTAGCATGAGCTCAATTGGAGCTCGAGCCGAACCCGATTGTGTGGGGCCCACACTATATGCACAGCGAAAGCAAAACAATAACAATACCCATAGACAACTAACCAACAGCAAAATCCAAATCAATGATTACTAACCAACCAATAAGCAAGCAATAATTCAAACTAGCAACAATTTAAAAAAATAAAGAACACAATATTTACGTGGAAAGGAAAACTATCCACCATGAGAAATAAGTAATTATCAGAGTTCAAGTTATAAACACCAACAAATTTGAATTAAAATACAAAGATTTCCCTCTTTGAATCATCAAGAAATCAATCCCAAAAGAATCCAATTCGTTATCCACTTATCTCTTAGCTTGCTCTCTCTATGGAGTAAGAACCAAGAACCAAGTAGTTTTCCCTCTTTGAATCATCAAGAAATCAACCCCAAAAAATCCAATTTATTGTCCATTTATCTCTCACCTTGCTCTCTCTATTGAGCAAGAACTAAGTAGTTTTCCCTTTTTAAATCATCAAAAGATTTTCCTCTTTGAATCATGAAGAAATCATCCCCAAAATAACCTAATTTATTGTCCACATATCTCTCACCTTCCTTTCTCTATAGAGCAGGAACAAGTAATTTTCACCACGTCGCACCACCCTTGAAAGCTTCTTACAAGATTCAAATCAAACAAAGGGAAAAAAGGACTTGGCTGCTCACTCGTTCTTCCTCGTGCGCCGCTCAGGCTAAAATTCCCAATTGCCAATTTTTTTATTTTTTTTCAATTCACGGTTTGCAAAACACAAAAAAGATGAAACTTCTTTTTCTTCCATCTTTAATCTCAGCCATAGGATCGTATCATTAAATCTTGGCCATCCATTTTCATTAAAGCCATATGGACCACCATGAGCCCAAATACAATGCCAAATGTGGGTTGGACCCAATGGGCATAAGCCAAACAAATTGGAGCTTGAACGGGAGCTCGAAATATATTTAAGTACATACTAATTCCGGGGTAGTTAGACGAACACTCAAATCAAGTATTAAAATAATTGAGCTCGGCTCGTGCGATTACCCGAGCTCTCGGCTTGGCAAATGACCAAGTTGAATTTGAGTTTTCCTCAAATTGAGTCAAGTAGCTTTTGTGGATAGACCTAAATCATTTACACCCCTAGTTGTAAGGCCTATTTGCTTCCGCGCCAACCTCTCCAGTCTCCAGCCTGAGCCAAATAGAATGAGCTGAAAATCTTTCCCTCGTCAGTGGTCAGTGGTCAGTGGAAGAATTCTTCTGCATTGTCGGACCAAACATTAGGAATTAAGATCACGTTCCATTCCTCAAATGTTGACTAATATATATATATATATATATATCCTTTGATTTCTTCGATCGGTATGTAATTAATATCCATCAATAGTAACGTCTTTGATCGATTGATGTGGAATTAGCAATAGTACAACGGGCCTATCTTTAACATTTCTTTCAAGACCAAATCCCATTAGGCTAATTTTGCTAAATCTCCCTCAACCATTCTATTCGTTCCAATTACAACACTTTCTAACTCATAATTTGTTTGGCAATGGAAGAAGGAAATGATCCAAAAATTGAGTTACAAAGTATTAACATGTATGCTTATACTTTCTGTTGATGCAATGTTGATCAACAGGTTTTTGGTGGAGAATGGTCGTTCTTCTTGGATGAATTGGGCTTCCCCGGATCGTCCGGAATGAATCTGCAAGGCAAAAGCACATCTAACTGCGCGGGTATGAGATAGTGGGCGTATGGTAGGTTTCTAGAGAGAGAGCAGCATGAGAGAGAGCGGAAGTTGGAATCTGAATGAGTGAGATGATACCTTGGTATATATATAGGTGGGAGCACGTGGCAGACGTCACGTCAATCTTATACCTGTCAGGGGTTGCTTGTGGTAGGTGGATGAGCTCAGTTGACTATGGGGGCAGTCGACGTCTTTCTCTTAGTAGTTGGCAAAGTGGTCGCACGACTGGTAATTGTACAGTGCTCAACAATTGCCCCCTAGGCGCGAGGGGGTGGGGTTATAAAGTGACCCTCCGAGCGGCTCATCCTTCTAAGTGTCTGGTCCTTCTGGCTGTTTTGTGTTTGTGGAGTGCTAACGGGGTGTATTTGTTGAGTGGGATGTTTTTTTTTTTGTCGCTCGACATCGTTCTGGATTTGTTCTGATGTGGCGGGAAATGGGGTCCCTACCGAGACTCCAGATGACAAGGTGTCGGTCGTCAGGAAATGAGATCAGTGTCGAGCGTCGAAAGATGGAAAGTGAACTTCGTGCAGAGGCGTCGAATGACAGGAAACAAACTCTGTGTCAAGGCGTTGGGCGACTAGATGTGAGCTTATGCCGTTGGTAGTGGAACGTCGAGTGCGTTCTTGTGGGGGTATCTGGACTCATCTTATGTGTGGAGATATCAAGTGAGAGACCAAGTGGACATTCTTTCTGAAGGGGCGCCCGACGAGTATAATATGGTGAGACTGAGAATGCCGACTGGGAAATTATGATCCAGTGACGCTCAAAGTATAGAACAGTGTTGAGGTGCGATCACTCGATCTATTGGCACCAACAACTCGAAATGATGACGTGCGTCATGAAGACCCGCCAAATGAAAGACCTTGGCATGATAGTGTGCTACTGAACTGGGAGCTCGACTCAAAATGATGGATGAGCAAAATCGTTCTGATAGTATACTCCGTGAAGGGATGAGAGAGCCGGCTTGATGTCACTACCATGCATCCAGAAAAATGTGGGCGATGCGTTTGGGCGCGCGACAACTTTCTGGATGCAAAGAGGGATCGTCATCCTGAAATCCATATCGAAGTGTTAGGCATTCAACCAGTTTGCACCGATTGTTTATTCTGTTGGGGAAACTGCAGGGGGGCCAACCACTTGGGGTCTTACGGCACACGACCTGACTTAACGTTCCGCTGGGGAGACTGCAGGGGGGCCAACCACTGAGGGTCTTAAGGCGCACCACCTGATTGAACGTCCCGCCGGGGAGACAGTAGGGGGCCAACCACTGGGGGTCTTACGGCACACGACCTGATTGAACGTCCCGCCGGGGAGATTGCAGGGGGGCCAACCACTGGGGGTCTTACGGCGCACGACTGATATTGCCGAGGGATGCCGCTGGGGGACTTACAGCGCTCGGGGGCCGTGGCTGACCAATGTGGTCTTACGGTGCACGACTGTCGTGGTTGCCAATATGGTCTTAGGGCGCACGACTGATATTGCCGAGGGATGCCGCTGGGGACTTACAGAGCGGGGGGGGCGTGGCTGCCAATGTGGTTTTACGGCGGACGGCCGTCGTGGCTGCCAATGTGGTCTTACGGCGCACGACTTGGCTTCGTCAATGACTAGACTTTGACTGTTGATGATTCCTCTAGACAGGTTGGGCAGATAGTTCAGAACAAGAGGAAGAGGAGATGATCAAGTGGAGCAATATTGGGCGCTTATTGCTTTTTTGTTGTAACTAGAGCTTGTGAACTCAATCTTTTGGGGCGTGTGCCGCCTTTTGATTAGGCTCGTGTACTGTGCGCCATTCTTCCATTATGACAGCTTTTCTTTGTTATCAGTCTCCATTTCTCCATTTATGCTAGTCATTGTCTCCTTTGTGTGACTTCTTCCGGTGTTTATCTTTGACAGTGTGCTGCGGCCTGCCAGTTAGGGCGTTGGTGCGCGCTACTTCTCTTAGAGTTCTGCAACATGGGGAGTGCCGCGTGAGACGTTCGGGCGCACTACTTCTTTCAGAATTCTGCCACATGGGGAGTGTCGCGTGATGCGTTTGGGCGCGCTAATTCTTTCAGAATTCTGCCACATGGGGAGTGCCGCAGAGTTCTGCCACCTGGGAGTGTCGCATGGCTTCTTTTAGAGTTCCTTTTGTGGGTTTTGTCACGGTCCACCTCAGGGCGTTTGGACGCGCGACTTCTTTCGCAGTCTCTCTTGGGGAGCTGGTCAATCCTTCTTGGGGAGCTCGAAGGGAGCGCACGTCCCCTTTCGGAGATTTGTCGTGGTCCGTCCATTAAGAGTTGATTGGAGCGCACGTCCCCTTTCGGGGATTTGCCATGGTCTACCTGTTGAGTCGGACTTATTGCCCGGGGGTTTTACTGCCGTGACTGATGGCGAGAATAGAGGGCGATGGGCCTTATTGCCCAACAAGGGGACTTACTGCCTAGAATGAGGGCGTCCGCCGGTCTTACAGCCCGTCATGGGGTCTTACAGCCGAGAAAGATGGCGCTCGGCCTGATTGCCCCCAGTGGGGAAATTATTGCAGAGAATGTGGCGTCCGCCGGTCTTACAGCCCGTCATGGGGTCTTACGGCCGAGAAAGATGGCGCTCGGCCTGGTTGCCCCCCAGTGGGGGAATTATTGCAGAGAATGATAGTGTCTGCCGATCTTACGGCCCGTCATGGGGTCTTACGGCAGAGAAAGATGGCGTTCGGCCTGATTGCCCCCCAGTGGGGGGATTATTGTAGAGAATGATAGTGTCTGTCGATCTTACGGCCCGTCATGGGGTCTTACGGCCGAGAAAGGTGGCGCTCGGCCTGATTGCCCCCCAGTGGGGGAATTATTGCAGAGAATGATCCAAGGGAAGCTCTTATGCGCTTTCACAAGTAGATGGATTAGTAGTTAAAGGAATGATGCATGTACGAATGATTACCAGGCATATACCACCTTCAAAAAATTCATAAAACGTGTAGGCATGTTTAAATGATGAGAATGTGTGACCATGTTTGTCAGTTTATGCATATATATTATGGTGAAAATGACATTTCTGGTGCACAATAATCAAGAAAGTATTGGGTTAATCTGACCTCGAAATCGGAAAGAGGACGTCCGACAACCTTTGGAACCGGTCTGATAGTGTATAGAACCGAACCGATTGGTTAAAGTTTCTAGTCCGAACAAATCCAAACCGGTCGGTCAAACTACGTTCTCTAACAGGTCTGCCACGTGGCGTGACAGGAGCCGTTCATTTGGAGGCACGATCGTTGACATGGGCGGTCCGGATTACGTCACATCATGGTATGGTGCAGAAACATGTCAGGCGCGTGGAGAAAAACTACCAGCGCGTTACCGGCGCGTGCCGCGCGTGTAGGCACGTGTGGTAGTTTCGCCCCGTAAAATTTCAGCAGCTGCTCCGTTTTGCCGCTCCCCGCCCGTTGGTCCGGGTGGCATCGCGAAATAATGGGTGGTTCGCAGTAGATCTAACTCGTTAGCCGTGACGAGAAAGGGGGAACTCCGGCAGCGCGTGGGGCGCGTGCTGCTTATTCCGGTGACAGACCGGATTGACATTTTAACATCACTCATTGAGACGAGGGGAAGCCGATGGTTGTGATAGTTTTTGGAAATGATGGTCGGAAATGCGCGAATCCCGGTGATAGTTGTTGGAGGAGAGAGAAAGCCGTGGGGGTTTGTGGCGGCGATTCCGACAGCGGATGAGGCTGAGATTTCAGCCGTGGATCCGTCCAACTCCGGGGAATCTAAAGGCGGTGGTGGTTCACCGAGAAGACACCGGATTCCGGCCAAAAACTCAAATAGTCACCGTTGGAGCTTAAACTTAACCGGGAAAGAGCTAGACTTTTTGCTCGAGTTCCCACAGACGGCGCCATTGTTGATGCAATGTTGATCAACAGGTTTTTGGTGGAGAATGGTCGTTCTTCTTGGATGAATTGGGCTTCCCCGGATCGTCCGGAATGAATCTGCAAGGCAAAAGCACATCTGAGTGCGGGGGGGGGGGTGGGGGGGTGGAGCCCCGCGTTAGCACTCCGATGGTTAAGTAAGTATGAGATAGTGGGCGTATGGTAGGTTTGTAGAGAGAGAGCAGCATGAGAGAGAGCGGAAGTTGGAATCTGAATGGGTGAGATGATACCTTGGTATATATATAGGTGGGAGCACGTGGCAGATGTCACGTCAATCTTATACCTGTCAGGGGTTGCTTGTGGTAGGTGGATGAGCTCAGTTGGCTATGCTGGCAGTCGACGTCTTTCTCTTAGTAGTTGGCAAAGTGATCACACGACTGGTAATTGTACGGTGCTCAACACTTTCTAATCACTAAAACTAAAGAGTTTGACATCTACCACTACTATTGTATGATTAATCAATTTAATGGTTCTGACGTAGAATCATGATAGTTTGTAACCTTGCCCTTACATTGACATTTAAAAGCTTTTTTGGAATTATGGCTTAAATGCTCTTTTTACTCTTTACCTTTGGCAAATTAATCAAATAAGCCCTCTAGCCTTTTTTTAAGAAATGAATTCTTCATACCTTTTGAATTCGACACGATGTTGTAAATACGAAATTATGTCACGTGATAAACGGATTCGTAATAAGTGTTTAGTACATTAGCAGAATTAACAAACATTCCGAGATACTATATTTGAGATTTGGTTTCATAAATAACGCATTTCAAATGAACATCTTGTACCCAATACAAATGTTTGTGCACAAACACGCAAAATAAACATATATCATGATAACACAATTGTTTCTTTTCATTATATTGAATGTTGCTATTTTACCGGATTGCCAATTTGTCCTAACAAATTTAGAGGGCTTATTTGATTGTTTTGAAAAAGATAAAGAGAAAAAAAACCTTTTTTTCCCTTAATTTTGTATGCACGACTCAATTTTTTCTGATGTGAAAAAACCATGTTAGACATTGAACGCATCTTTTGATCACGTTAAATAATTTGCATGTCAGGTATACATGACTTACATGATACTAGATTTTGGCCCGCGCTTCGCCACGGGCTTTGGTTTTTAAGTCGGTGTTGGTTAATAACTGTGCAATTACTGAAGGAGGAACTTCGAAGGAAAAAGGATTGGTATAATCATACAGAATATAAACAAAATTGAACAAGGGAAAATAATTGAATACTTGTAAATTCGCATTAGACAATTTAATTATGGTCGAAACAGATGTCGGTTCTCCTTTTGTTCTTATGGTTAGATTGATGTCGGTTCTCCTTTTGTTCTTATGGTTAGATTGATGCATTTGAACCTCAAGAGCAAGGGTTCGACACATGGTGAGAAATCATCATATCACCAATAGGATATGAATTAACTTGTATTTTCATATAATTATGGTAGGTAATTATCAAGATTATACATGGGCTATGAGAGGATAAATTAAGAAAATCATGGTTGCCTATTGTTCTTGACAGAAATAAATTTTGAGGATTCTTCTGTTTGGTTTCCATGAATTTGTGGCCGGTCTTAAGTTGATTAACAGATGTTTCAGTTAAACTGGTTTTAAAAGGAAATGTCAGATATTATATTAATAAGAAAGTTGATTGGATGTTAAGGGTTTCAAAAAGATGTATTAATGAAAGAATGCTGAGAATTTAGAAGCATAATACAGAGAAAACTGCAGTCTGATATGCTCATAACTTGGCTTCAATCTCTGATATGCACATTTCTTGGCTTCACTTTTCAACTTAACTATTTGATTATGTACATGACCACTATTACCCTACAAAGAACCAAACTCAAAAAGCAATTACACGCCATAATAGTTAATCAAAGAGCTTAAAAACATCAACTTGCAACACAGATTAGAAATGGATGCATACAATGGAAGCTTTATACTACTTTCTGCTAAACAAAAATTCAAGCCAAATTCAAGCAAAAAAAACAGCCATGACCTGGAGAAAAGAAGGAAAAAAACCACTAAAATTAAGCATTACTTGCCTTCATTATTATATTCTCCCAGCATTCATCCAACAAACAGGGGAAACCAATAGTTGATCTTAATTAAAATAAGGGGTCTAAACAATGTAATGTTTCCATTCCCATTCCTTGCACTCTTGCTCTCTTTGATCAACCATTGAATCTGGAACAGAACTTTAATGAGTTATGACAAACATTTCTTAACCATTCAAAACATAGATATAAATAAAGATCCAATGAATTATAGCTTAACAAGTGGACATTTAGCTAAGAAAAATATTCTGATGCTAAATCTACTTCTCATTTTCCCCTGACTTCACTAACTTAAAATTGAATAATCTTGAATAATCATATGAAAAATTAGTCTTAAAGTTCTTTCTTGAAGCATAACTTGCGGCATTCCTTTGTTGATGATACTGTTTCTTGATGCAATGGCCAAGCCATCAATTTCCACTTGATTTGCAAGGAGAATACACACGAAAGAGTTGATGGGTTTGTAAGATTTTTAAAATGAATGAAGTTGGCATGCATTTGTTACCTTGCAAGCATCTCTGTCATTCATTAGGAAAAAAAACAGAGCACTAAGCCAAAGCCTTGAAGAAAAAAGAAACAGTCTGTCAAAACACAGACAATGAAAGTATAAAGGATTTGGAGAAGGAAATTTTGAAAACGAAGTATAATTTAGCAGAATAGATGATGGATTATCTTTATCGTCAGAGATTTAGATGCTAAATTAAATATAAGCTGAGTGTATTAAAAGAATGTTGAACAGTGTTGGAATGACAATTTTTCACAATGAAATTGTAAAATACAATTTCTCACAAGACAAATCAAAATTGTAAAATCAAGAGGCTTGTCAGAAGCAACACCATTGATTGGTCCCAATAGTGCAAGGGCAATAATCAACAATATTGTACCAAAGATACAGCCCAAGTGTAGAAGAAAGGAAGAACAATGTCAGTTGCCTGCACCACATGCTAGGATGGTTGAAGCACAAAACTCATTTGCACTGGGTTCATGTCAAGTTATTTGACAATTGGGTTAACTAAACATGACTCTAGGTCTTATACACATTACTTATTATATTATAGCTGACATGCATTCTCTCAAGTTAATAGTGGCACATGTGAAAGACTCATGGCCACATAGAGTTTTTCTATAACCTCCAAATTCCAGTGAAAGAACTTCAGATAATTTGACTCGGCAAATTCCATACAGAAAGCAGCAAAAGTTTGGTAGAATACATATAAATTGAAATCTTACTGGGAAATCTTCACCCTCTTTCTTCTCATATGGTTTGTATAGGACTGGGGAAAGAGAGGCTGACTGTATTTGCCCTTTCAGATCCTCCTCCTTATAAGCAAGGAGCTTTTTGATGGAAAGTTCAAGGTCACAAAGAGCATGTGAATTCTGAAAAATCAAAAGAATTTATGAGGTCTAGAATCATCCTTTGATTTTTCTTTCTTAAACCCGAGAGAAATCAAGAACAGGAATGCAAACATCAATTTAAGCTCTAGACAATACAATAAACTATTGATTTTTCTTTCTTAAAAGCACAACCCATTTGTAGTTTCTTTTTCTGTCCATTTCTAGATAGTTCAGATTATTTAAGAAGCAATATCAGATTATCAAATAGTTGTCAATTGAATTATGCAGCTTGGAACAGTGGTCAACTATTTTAAGTATGCAATACAAAAACAGGAATGCAAACATCACTTTAAGGTCTAGACAGTACAATAAACATCACTTACAGATGCCACATTCACCAGTAGGATCACAAGACATGGAATGGACAACAGTTTGATGACTTGCAATTGAAGAAGAAGCATCCATTAAACATGACATGTCAGTAGACATGTCTTTGTCTATTGGGATGAAGGCAATTGTCTCGTCACCTACAATAGCATGCACAAACACAGAGTAAAATACCAAGAACCATATCAAACACTTCTTTTGTATGATGCAGTATTTAGATAAGGAATTAGGGAACTGAATTGATTAAAACAATTGATGCTGATTGGCTTTATCTTCATAAGAAATATAGGCGGCAAAATAAATACACACTTGAGTTAGTTCAGTTAGGCATTTAAGTTAACCCAAGCATCAATAATTTCTATTCTTACAAAAAATGAATCCAGCTCAGACCAACTTAATCCAAGCATCAGTATAATTTTCAGCATGTGTTCCTCTCACTCAATTGCAACTCTAAAAGTCAAGAAAGAGGAAAACATATCAGAAAACCAATGTCCATATAGTAATTTACCCAGGGCATATAAATAGCTAAGGTTAGCCGCACATCTTAAGACTGCAACCTTAAATAGAGAAAGCAATATTACCATGAAAAGGGATAGTTAAGTTGTACCAAATATGAATGCTGGTAATTAAATCATTCATGGTCAATAGCTAATTAGACATTTCAAAGATCAAGAATTGGCACCGAGAGAATAATTAGCAAACTAATCATCCACTTAAGGCTTAAGCATATCTATAATCACATTTAGTAATACACAGCAAGAAAGCAAATGAGAGACGTGACTGAACAACAAATTCATGCCAAGATTGCTTGTCAATATGCCAATGAATTTTATAATAAGAATTGTTACTTTCATTGCACAATGAAGTAGGAGCTTGGGTTTTTCATGAAAAGTTAACTAAGAAAGCAAAATAAAGTGAAATTGCATATAAATCTAGCCAAAGCATAAATATTAAAAGGGTATATTAATAATATTGCAAAAGAAGAGGGATACTCACCATGGCAGGAAACTGGTGTTTCCTCTCCACATAGCTTTGATGGTTATCTGCTTTTTCCTCATCTACAAAAAAACAGAAAAGAAAACATCTAAATGAGAAGGGAAAACATCAACAATGAACATTGAGTAAAACCCTCTAAAACCAAAACGGACAAATGAAATATACAGAAAGGGAATAAAACAAACACAGAGGAATGTATTCACTACAACCTAATTTGTATATGGTGGGTTTTCCTTCCATCAATAAGAGTACTCACGGCAACAAAATAAATAAATCCTAACCTTATTCACACATCACATTGTTGTTACTTTGCTATTTTAAACTTGCAACATGAAACTATCATTCACAATTCCTCAATGTTTTATCACAATTCATAACCGTGAATGACACAATGGTTTTAGATAAGCAGTGCCACCTCCAAATCAGAGTAACTCTGAATCAGTTAAAATTAATTGTCAGTTTTCCTTATATTTTTAGTAAAAGTGCTAATCTCAATTTAAATTCTATTTAATATGCACTTACTTAATTGCAATACGAATAAAAGACCCAATCATTTATATTATAAGCAGAATAGATAGCCCAATCAGTAACCAACAATTGCAAATACCCAACATATATATATATATATATATACTAATTAAATCCTAATACCAATTACCAATTATTATAAATTCCTAAAACATACTGAAAATCTATTAATGTCATGAACACTCTAACCAAAAACCTTTTGACACCTGAGCTTGTTTTTCTTTGTTGAACACTTAACGCGTGAAATTTTTCTTGGAAGAAGGAAGAGGAAGTTTAGAACCCTTCAATCAAAGCATCCGATGGAAAAGCCATTGGCACAAACCGCTATTAACCAAAAGCTCCAATATCAGTTTGATAAGTAAAAGAGCATCAACTTGAGAATAAAGAGCAGAAAAGAGAGACAGAAATCTCTGAATATTAAAACAGAAGGACCTGAAACCTTGAAATACATAAAGCCATTGCAAAAGGAACATATCAGTTTGACAACTAATGCTTTCTAATTCTTTAAGGATTGCTGCTTCAAGATATGGGACACAAACACTACCAAGTTATCAATCAGTTATCACTTTTGAAATCATCTTAGATTGTATAATTGGAGACATGAGCATCAATCAAACACCAGCTGGAAATCCCAACGTTACCTCCATTGAAAGAGAAGCTATCAACAGCTGAAACAGGAGCATCAATCGAACACCAGTTGGAAATCCCAATGTTTAGCCTTTGATTCTGAAATCAGCAAATTAATATCTCAGAAAAGCTACATATTCAACTAAACTCTAATTAAAGATGAAAGTTTGGCAAATGGCACAAATGAAAACAGCTTCTAAGATGTGTGAATTTGCAGGAAAAAAATGCTTTGGAAGTAGAGAAAAACCTACAGGTCTTGATATTAAGCATCAAAGGAAACACTCTACAGGACAGAATGCCAATGACAGTGAGAATGCATGCAAGGAACTTCAAAAATCCAACAATTCAGTTTTGGTAGAAGAAAATGTCCTGCCAAAGGAAACACTCTCGGTTGATTGCCTCCACAAAGAGATCACATTTTATATGCCATCTTTCCCATTTGCTTTGCTGAAAAGGGTGTTCTTAATTTCTTTCTTTTTTCCTTTTCACAATTTACCAACTCTGATGTGCTTACACTATAAATTTCAAATCATCTCTCTCTAGGTTTTAGAAAATTTTAAACAACGAAGCCATACTATTTGTCTCATTTTCATGAAATCTTACACAAATCATTGTCTTTACCTATATGGTTTGTTGCAAACTGTAATTCAATGCCATCTTTGGAAAGCATGAATGGTGTAGCCATGACCCCTGGCATTGTTAATGACCGGAAAAGGATAAAAATCTCTTAAACAAAAAGCAAGGCTTAGAAGCAATACAATGACAGACATAAGTCACACGTATTAGAAGGGGGGAGAGCGAGGGAGGAAATAAATTATCCTATTACTCTGTCCTTTTTCTTACTATGAGGATGTTAAGTGGAAGACCTGAGGGTTTAAAATCTACAGCAAATTTCCTGAGTGAGGCCAATGAACTCAGATCCAATTGCATTGCCTCAACTTTTGCATTGGGGTTTCGCTTAACAATTGTTTCAAAGACTTCCCTACCAGCATCCATATCATGACTCCCATTACTACATGGGCATCACGCAAAGCAAAAACACGGGCAGTTTCAATGCCAATTTCGCTTGATGCCCCTAAAAACAATTACTTCAGATAAGAAACCGCCAATTCACAAATGTGCCCATCTTTGTTTCTCCTTTGAAAAATTCCCATGTTCAATTCCCTCCCCAGCTTATATAGGGACGATAACCCCAAAATTAATGCAATAAAAACAATTAAATCTTCACATATAGCACCTATTATCTGAACCTTTTTAGTTAAATCAACTAAATTCACAGAAAATGGTGCATGGAACTATCAACAAATGGGCAGAAATGGTGGCATTAACCTATTGCCATGGAACTATCAACACATCAAAATCAGTTTCCTTTTCATCAAGAAAGGGAAAACAATTCAAAATAGTTTACTTTCTAATAATAACAATTTTTCAAGAAAAAAGAGGAATTATAAAACAAATTCCAGCGAATCCAGCCTAAGAAATTGACCAATTGACTTGTTTTCCAAATCAAATCATGCTAAAATATAAAAGGAAAAGTAAAACATTTGACCATAATTCTAGAATCTTTGAAGCTTGGAGATTGAATTAGCAAAATAAATATTTTGAATACTGCTTGAATTGTTGAAATAAACATAATTTCACATTGATGGTTAGTTTGAGTAATGCAAATGTCAAAAGTTCTTGTAAAGATTGAAAGCTTTTCAAAAGATCAAAAGTGCAAACTTTGATTCAATAAAAAGAGTTTTTCTTCTTCCTCTTTAATGATAAAAATAAAATGGCTTTGACCAGCATAGGTGGCTTATGCACTTAATAAAGCTTCTATAATACAGATCATATAAACTCTCCCATCAGTACCCTCTAAACAAATTCAATTAATTAATGTCAAATCAGAGTGAGAAGAACCTGACCATGACTAAAATGCTTCCTTATGGAAGTTATTGGCTACACACTTCCAGTCTCCAAACCTACAAAAGAAAAAAAAGGAAATGAAGATGAACTCAAGAAAATGAACAAAAAGAAGAGGAAAGGTGAGGGAAAAAAAAGAAGAAGAAAAAGATACCATTAAGATTAAGAAGAAATCATCATCCTTGCAATCATATTAAAAGCAACCAACATTTGCAAGTAAAAAGCTCTCCACCCATTTCGTCATCTCTCACCACTTCCCTAATTGGAACTTCATCAATGTAAAAACTGCAAAAACACAATTGTGCCAAACCCCATTGGTCCAAAAATCTTGACCTTGAGAAAACTCATGTAGGAAGCATATTGTTCATGTATTTCATCTAGCACATTGCTAGTGCTTGACTCAATCTCTGTAATAAGCTTCTTTACAAACTTCTTCAAGTAAAATTTATTCCCTTTTCCTACCTAAATAATTCACAAAACTGAACCTAACTTGAATGGTCATCAAAGACAACTCTATAGGCTTGTTGTCACATAATTTCAGCCATGTCTATAAAATAAAATTCCATTGAACAATGGCATAACCACGCTTAGTAGTACATATACCACTAAATCTTCTAAATCATTTTATGGTATAATATGTAAAAGCAAGAAAATCTTCTATAATCATCAGCCAAATTAGAGCCAGATACCAAGGAAGCCATTTTTAAAACCAAAAGGCAACAACCTCTGTAAAAGCCTATAATATATTAGGATGAACAAAGCAGAACAACACAAGCTGAACCAAAATCGCAGGAAGAGAGAAGAGGGAAATGAATCACCCTAAACCAAAACACAAACAAACAACAAACCAGAAAGCAATCAAATGACAGAGATGAGCTGACAACAATGAAGTAGAAGCACTTCAAGCGCACGAAGCAATCATGATTGACCAACAAACATTAAGTTATCCACGAGAGAAGAGAAAGAACATCAGAAAAGAAAAGAGACACCAAATAAAAGCACCAGCACCACATATGCCAAAAGAAGAAGACAAAACAACCAAAGATTTACTAAGGAGATTCTTCAGGCAAAAAAACAACAAATACCATAAAAATGTTCACATCAGCTGACCTCAACAAACAGCCAAGGCGAGATGACATAAAGGAAGTGCAGAAGGCAAAGAAATTAACAATGAGAATTAAAACCCCTAGAAGCAACTAACATTGGAGTTGCGAAATACCAAATTCAGCAATAGCAATAAATACGAAAATGAGCACACAAGCAAGACATATGGCAAAAAAAGATAAGAGAGAACAACAAAAGAGTTGCTTATAAGCTGCTTCAGGCAAAACAACCAAAAAGAGCATAAAAATTTTCAGATGGGCGGACCTCAACAAACAGCCAATGCGAGAGTGACATCAAGGAGACCTGCAAAAGGCAAAGAAATCAAGATAACTACAAAAAAGTTGCTTATCAGCCGCTTAAGGCAAAAAACCCAAAAAGAGCATTAAAATTTTCAGAGGCTCACCTCAACAAACAGCGAAGGCGAGAGTGACATCAAGGACCTGCAAAAGGCAAAGGAATTAAAAATGAGAATAAAATCCCAAGTAGCAAGTAACATTGAAATATAGAAGCTCACCATAAAATAGTCACAACCTGTTTTCTTGGGGGGCCTCTGAAATCATCATTTATCATATGGTCTAAAAGCCAAACTATAGTTCCCACCACCAGGAAGAAGACAACACAAATCTCTGAATAAAAGCAAACAAATTAACAAATCATTTCGATAACTGAAAGGCAAATAAGTTAACAATGCGAATAAAAGCTCCATCAGTTCGATAACCAAAATAGCATGAACTTGAGAATAAAAAGCAGATAAGAGAGACACTAATCTCTCATCATTAAAACAGCAGTATCAGTTTGAAGACAAAAATAACATGAAATTGAGAATAAAAAGCAGATAAGAGAGACACTAATCTCTCAACATTATAACAGCAATATCAGTTTGAAGACAAAAATAGCATGAAATTGAGAATAAAAAGCAGGAAAGAGAGACAAAATTCTAAGAATATTAAAACAGAAGGACCTGAAACACTGAAATACAAAAAACCATTGCAAAAGGAACATATCACAAATAATGCTTTCTAATTCTGTAAGAATTGCTGCTTCAAGATACGGGAGACAAGGAACATATCAGTTTCACAAATAATGCTTTCTAATTCTGTAAGAATTGCTGCTTCAAGATATGGGAGACAAACACCATCAAGTTATCTATTTTTGTTCTTTTGACAGAAATAAATCACCAGGCATCTAAAAGACAACTAATTATGAGAAAAATACCATATTTTAACCCCTAAATAAATAGAACCCAGAAGCCTAAGGCTTAAAAAGTTACCTTGGGGTCACGGCAGTTGATGACAAACTTTCTGGTGCCTTCCTGGTGAACCACGAGAGCAATGGACCAAGCATGGGCAGGCAGTTGACAAACAATAGGATCATTAAATTATGAGCAATTATTTGAATAACTTCATAAGCATAATATCAAACAGTTGGCGAGCAAGAAAGTTTTCACTTTAAAATCAAAAGGAAAGAAAACATTACCTTTCCTCGGCAGAATAAGTCAAAAGAGCAAAGAGTTAGAGTGACTTAGAGCCAGAAAAAGAACAAATATGCCTGCTGAAAAGAATAACAGGTTGATCAAGCAGCATCAACTAAAATTAACATAAAATATGGCAACTTCAGAGAGCATAATCGGATAAAAAAAAAAAACAAATGCAAAGTCTAAATACCAATAGCGCTAACTTCATGGTGAACCACGTGAGCAATGGAGCTTTTGCTATGATATCTGAGTTGCGAACCCACTCTTGAGGTCCTCTACCTTTTTCGATTTGGGTGGTGCTGCAACAATGGCAGCAATGGAGAGGGAACGGATAGGTTTAGAAAAAGGTACCTGGAAATGAAGAAAATTGCAGAATCACCAGCTCCTTCTTCACATTCACAAGAGCTATCAAAAATAAAAATTTAGGGTGAAGAAATAAGAGGAGGACCGCGATGAATTATAACAAACAAAAAAAACAGAGGAGAAAGTACCGAGGACAATGGGAAAACCGAAGAGCAAACACCAGAACAATATAAAGAGAAGAACAATCGATAAGGCATGGTATAAGGGAGCAGGTGAGCAAACAGAGCAACAGCAGCAAAGAAGGTGAGGAAATCATGGGATTTGGTATGGATTGGTGAGAAGAAATAAAGAGGAAACCAGAGCCGGGTCGAAGATTGGAGCACCAATTTGCTAAATGGGAAGGAATTTGGTTGATTGTACCCATTTCCAGCACTCCGTTTATAAGTAGTATTAGATAACATTTGCTGGAGATCAACGATGTTATCCAAGCGGTCTATGACAACTAAAAACAATTGATATCAGCATCTATGCTCAAAAACAAACATGCAACAGAGGAATTCACATGACCAACAACAAAGATAGAGAATAAAAGGGGAAGAGAATTCGAAACCTTGATAGAGAGCTAATAGACAATGACAGTAAATGATTACCCACCAAAACAGGCATGTCAACTCTGCAAACACAAGATGAAAAGTAAGGGAACATTACAGTTAAATAAAGTGTAATCAGTGAAACACATGAGAGGAAAAACCAAGGCCCAGAAAACATAAGAGTCATTACACAGTAGCTTTGGGAGAACTGAATTCACCAAAACTATCCCAACTCCAAGCTTAAGTTTAAAAAATCCAATTTCATATAATATTATCTGGGGAAAAAATGTATTGAACATTCATTGCTGACATTAAAAAATTTAACCCATAAAAAGATATGTCATCCTGCATACCCAAGATGCAAGAGTCTGATTGTTGTATGCTCACTTCGTCCAACTAAATTTCATATTTTCTTATCCAGACGCCTGTTGTTGAGCTGTACCTGGACCTTTTGCCGACTCTTCCAGCTTCGAGCATGTAAGATGACAATCTTATGTGGTATGAAATTTTAAGCTTGACTACAACACTTGGATAAACACATGAATAATTTCCTAGCCCGAAATGATATTATACGCTAAAAAGGATTTTTTACAATTAAAAGGTCAAGAAGTTTTCCTGAATTCAATTCCCCAAAGCTAGCATATGTGTGTAACATATATGTATGAGGAAACATATGCTGACCAAATGCACAATCTGAAAACTATAAATGAAATGTAAACTGTTAAGACTACAATTATCATGCTTAATTAAGAGGAATAAAAACCTAAAAAGATTGATTGTTTCATCAGTTAGATTCCACGGAATTCAGCCTGGAAGATAAAAATATACTTGTTAGATAACTGGTCAAAATTTCTTGAGAGATCAACTTTGGGTATATACCAACAGATATGGACAAAGAAAAACAAAAGAAATCGCAATCATAAGAGGGCAATTAATCACCAAAAGTCCACTAACCAAACTAACTTTTTTCGTTTTAATTTGACAGGAGACCGAAGAAATTTACCTCACCTTATGAGGATAAATTGAGTACTGATATTTAAACTCAAACAACCATGAAAAATGAAATATAATGACCTCTTGTTCAGATTGTTATGCAATAAATAAATTTTATAAGCATTTCCAAAAATTCAGGGGGATAGTTGGATTATAGAAACATGATAATCATATTTCAAAATTAAATGCAGAGGTCAGACCTAGAATTCTCATGACAATAGTGGACCTTCATTACCATTCTCCACAAAAAACCAACTCACAATTGCAAAGTGGCAATTCAACATGAAATATTAAATACTATCAAGCAAGAATATCAAGATCATTATGAAATACACCAGAAACAACTTCCAATAAGTACAAAAGAGACAATTGATTACCTGCGATCAGCATTTTCCTGCAGCCTCTGTATTGAGACCTGTTGAAAAAGAACACCTTAAAGTCAACTTACACCTCAATCAACAATCAACAATTCTTGTGAGAGGTTTCAAAAAGACTCCTTTAAACCTCTCAACCCCCATTTCCCCATAAATTATGTGTAGTATGTTCAGGAAGACTTACTCTAAGGGCCATTTTCTCCAGCTTATTAATAGAAAATAAAATTTTCAAGCGACTTAAAATTGGAAGAGGCTTGTCAGAAGAAACAACATTGATTTGTATCCAAAGGTGGTCTGCATAAGCAAGGTTACACAATTATACTCCATCAAAAGCACTATTAATAGCACAAAACCATTTAATCATGACTTTCCTTCTTGAATAGTTATATACCATGGTAGTTGCAAGACTTTCAGAGAGAATAATACAGTATCCATACATCAAGTTGAAAACATTTAAGGACTTCAGCGAGGTTACTAAAGTAAGAAGGAAGATCATGAACTTCTCATGAAAATAAATAGCCTTTGAATAGAGCTTCTAATAAATAAACACAATTATTTGATTATATATACAACCTTCCTTGTACTTAAAATTTAGAATGGCAATGCAATGATATCTTTTCAACTGAACTATTTCAAAGTTTATGATAAATCATGTAGACTTATTATTACTCACCAAAAGGAGAACTCTGTGCTCCAAATCCAGTAGATCCAAAGGATTGTTACCAAATGCTGATGATGATTGGCCAAAGGCTGGGCCAGAATCAAGATGCTCCGAAATCATGGGTACTTGAAGTATCAAAAGCAGAAGTTGAAGTCCCAAAAGCAGGAGAGCAAAAAATGCCATGCTCGATGCTCGAAAAGCACTTTCTTTTCCAAAGACTGGAGCATTAGACACACCAAATGCGGTTCCAGTACTCCCAAATGTTGGACTTCAAGTTCAACCAAAGGCTGTATTCTATTAAAAAAATAATAATCAAAAGATAATAAGAAAGACAGAGAGAGAATCGAAACTTAATATGTAAAATAGATTTGTTTAGTCCTCATTCTAGTTGATTTTGGGCTTCAAATTAGACAAAAACTAAAAAGCCAGAACCCTCTTGATTCTTCCTTATACTAAAAAGGCAAACATCTCCTCCCTTTCCTCAGATGAAAATAAAAATCTAATAGAAGTTGAAGAATGAAACTGCGACCAAATTCCTTGTCTCTTTAAAACTATCAGTAATATCGAAATCAAAAAACAAAAACAAACAAAAAGGCTTGGCTGATGAACCTTGATGCCTTCAGAGAATCCAATGAATGATACCTGACAAAACAAAGGGCAACAAAAGTGAAGATAAAAAGTATTGAAAGATCAAGCTGTAAGAATAGAAACAAAATGAGTAACCATCAACAATGAAACTAAACAAAAGCTATTATTAAGAAAAAAAAAATCTATTAAAAATAAGTCCATGCTTATTGGTTTTAGTCAACAAATAAATTGGCATCCTGAATTGCTGACAAATTAATTAGTCAACATTATCATAGAGGGATGTATCGTATGACATTAATCATCAGAATATAATGTCTGATTTAATTAAAATTCGTTAGCATATTATATTATAAGCTGTGATCAACATGTAAAGAATGTGGAACCATCTGAGTAAAGTTTGGGACAAACTTTTGAAAAACATAGCTTGAATTAAGGTGGAGGATTGAACATAAGAAGTAGAGGGAGATTTAAGGGATAAAGAGATTACCTAGAATATAAGTTGTGGAAGTAGAGGCAACAATTGATGTCCATAGTTGGATTACCTATATATTCATCATTGTTTCTTGTAACCTGCATAACATTGAAACTTGAAAGTCTAAGGTTACATAGCAATACTACAATGAAAATAAGGAACGGTGTGAGGTTGTATAATTAATAATAATAATAATTACGACGATTCTCTATGGTCGATTGACTAAACAAAAAGAGGAAGGAATCAGGAAAAGATAGAGAGAAAAAAGATAAATCAGGATTACGCATTGAGCACACATGCATATTAGAATCAATTGACATGTCCACGATCCGTAAGAGAGATTAAAATGTGGTAAAAGTGATTTGGAGAGCAGCTACATAAATAATAATATAATAATGAGTACAAACTGAAACTCGTATCTAAGAATCAAAATAAACAAATAATTAAAGCAGGTTTAATCTTGAATCCCATTAAGCTGTCGTGTTTTCTCTCTGCGACAGCAACATTCCATGTCTAAAACTTGTTCATCATGGGACTTGTGTTTCTTTCAGACACTTTTTATGACCAAAATTAAAATTCCATTTTTCATGTGTTTGGATTTTACCAATTACTGCCCCAGCTGGCATTTGCCTCCTTGCTTTTTTAGCTCTTTTTTTTTGTTTTTTCCTTAATCTATGCTTGCTGCTGCTGCAACTTTTTAAATCTGTTGCGTAGAACTTTAGACTTTTTAAAGATGATGAGCTAGTAATTGGACACTCAAATGATTGGTATCAGAAACAAAGGCAATGTTTTGCAGCCTTATCAGTCAAGGATTATCAATTTCTCTATTGCTACACGGAAAAAAATGGGCAAAAATTCTCTTACTTAGCTGGAATATATGATTTTCATATGGCAAAAATCTATCTTTATAAGCATAATATATCATTGCAAAAACCATAGTTTTGATCAAAAATCATATTTCAAAAACTTAATAAGCATAATATCAAACAGTTAGAGAGCATGGAAGTTTAAAAAGTTTTAACTTCAAAAACAAAAGTAAAGAAATCATTACCTTTCCTCAGCAAAGAGCGAGGGTGACACCAAAATCAGATCAAAGGCCACACCGGAATCAGAGTTCTAAAAAGAGGGAAAAAAATTATTCCACTGCCTTAGCTCAACCCAAGAAAGAAAGGATCTAGATTGAGAACCAAAAGCTGAGAATCCTTGGTTCGTCAAAGGCCTAAGATCGGAATTAATAGGTACTAAAACAGGGAAAATAACTTCATGATATCTTTTCCAACTAATTTTCAATCGAGCACAAAAACTGAAGCAATTTAGCAAGCTATGTAGCAAATTTAAAAATACCAATGGAAAGAGGCATGGCAAAAGAAGAATCAAAAGACAATAACTGGAAGCAAAAGAAAACAGAACAAAACTGGAACCGAATAGCCAATCCACCTTGTAATGACAGCTTCGTTAGGACCTAAACTCAGTAAACCTTGCGCCAATCCACCAAAAGTTGTGACCATTATTCTTGCCGTGTGATCCTTGATCATCACATTGAGCTGGACCCTGAAAAACAGAGATAAAAAACTAAATATAGAGATATATAAATACGTATAATCGCATAAAAATAGGCAAACCTCAATTAACAAAGATCACCCTATGATTTTGGTTTCTACCAACTATTGACATTACTAACTATTAAAGTCTTCTTCATCGTATTTTTGGGTCTTGGGATTTACATGTTGAACCTATTAATCGGTTCCCTATCTCCCATGATTGATCCTAAACTTGAGGTTTTGGTGGGCAACTCATTGCCACCTAAAGGCTCTGATGAATTCAAGCCCTTTTAGTTGATGACTAAGTATGCTTGGAATATAATTGCAACATCATTTTGAATTCTTGAGTTGCAGACATTATAAACACTGCCTTACAAAGTCCTTTCCCGGTAAAAGTACCCGGGAGGTGCCTATACTATACGAAATGTTGATTTTAGTCCCTGTACTTTATTTTTCTACAAATTCGTCCCTCTACTATCAGAACTTATCATCCGAGGTCCCTCACGTTAGTGTGCCGTGACAGACCCGTCAAATATGCTGACGTGGCACTAACACCGTCTTTTTTGCTGACGTGGCAGGTGACACGTGGAATAAAAATTAAATATTTTTTAATATATTTTATTTTATTGAAATTTATTTTGGTAAAAGTACCCGGAGGTCCCTGTACAATACGAAACGTTGATTTTGGTCCCTGTACTTTTTTTTCTACAAATTCGTCCTTCTACTATCAGAACCTATCACCCGAGGTCCCTTACGTTAGCATGCCGTGACAGACCCATCAAATATGCTGACATGGCACTAACACCGTCTTTTTTGCTGACGTGGCAGGTGACACGTGGAATAAAAATTAAATATTTTTTTAATATATTTTATTTTATTGAAATTTATTTTTTAAAAAAATATTAAAAAAAAGAAATCTGAATTTTTTTTCCACAAACACCAAAACAATTTCTCTCTCCTCAATAAAAGATCAAACACCCATCTTTTTCATGAATCAAGGAAGAACATTTTGAATGTTCTAACTCCAAAACCCATAAGGGAAAAAATTTCTTCAAATTTTTTTAAAGAAAGCAGAAAGCATCCTTGCAATCTTGTAAAACCAAAAAACACTGACCAACTGCATTCCAACGGCCATTGCCTGAAACAACAGGCAGTTCACTGGTTGAATATGCATGGAATTAAAGCAAGGTTATAATTACAAGTAATTAATTAATTATAGTAGTAATACCGATAAACAATGGATTATTAGCTGTTAAAGTCACAAAAGTTAGATAGGGTCCGCCAATCATCCTTGCAAGTGAGAAAATAAAATAAAAGTTAGACAGGGACCTCCCGGGTACTTTTACCAAAATAAATTTCAATAAAATAAAATATATTAAAAAAATATTTAATTTTTATTCCACGTGTCACCTGCCACGTCAGCAAAAAAGACGATGTTAGTGCCACATCAGCATATTTGACGGGTCTGTCACGGCATGCTAACGTGAGGGACCTCGGGTGATAGGTTATGATAGTAGAGGGACGAATTTGTAGAAAAAAAAGTCAGGGACCAAAATCAACATTTCGTATAGTACAGGGACCTCTCGGGTACTTTTACCAAAATAAATTTTAATAAAATAAAGTATATTAAAAAATATTTAATTTTTATTCCACGTGTCACCTGCCACGTCAGCAAAAAAGACGGTGTTAGTGCCACGTCAGCATATTTGACGGGTCTGTCACGGCACACTAACGTGAGGGACCTCAGGTGATAGGTTATGATAGTAGAGGGACGAATTTGTAGAAAAAAAAGTACATGGACCAAAATCAACATTTCGTATAGTACAGGGACCTCCCAGGTACTTTTACCGTCCTTTCCCTCATCCGAAGGACTATCAGGAATTGCTGGAAGTTCTAAACAGTTGCCAATCTTGAACACAACAACAACAACCTTTAAAGTAGTAGAAGAAAATGTATCAAGAACAAAACAGAAGGTAAAAAGAACTTCATATTGGCCATCCAGCATTCTCTGTTAGGAATGCAAAATAGAGGGAAAAGGGACTAAACTATATGAGTTATGACACTTTTCTTTTTAGGATATCTACCAAAATAGAAAAAAAATTCATGCCTCTAGATTAAAATTTACTAACCCCTTCCCTTCATACTGGGTCCAAGGTGGCTTTGTAGTAGTCATCTCCAAAAGAGTCCATCCAAGGCTCCATATATCAACAGCAAGGTTACATCGATTTGAGCTCTTTATAACCTGAATAAAAATGGGATTTTAATGATAAAACAGAAAGCATCATAGAAATGGTGACATTGGAATATAAATACGAAACATGCTGACCTCGGGTGCTGGAAGTTCTAAACTGTTGCCAATCTTGAACATGGCAGCAGCAACCTTTAAAGTAGTAGAAGAAAATGTATAAAAAACAAAATAAAAGGCAAAAAGAACAGCATTCTCTGTTAGGGATGCAAAATAGAGGGAAAAGGGACTAAACTATATGAGTGATGACAATTTTCTTTTTGTGATATCTACCAAAATAGAAGAAAACATTCATGCCTCTACATTAAAAATTACTAACCCCTTCCCTTCATACTGGGTCCAAGAATATGTAAACAATGAGCTGGCTGAGATTATGAGAGAAAATCACAAACAAAGTAGAAGATCAATCACAAGAATATGTGAGCCTTACATGTCTAACACCAGAAAAAGTATATGATATTATGACTAACCCCGAATGGTAAAACATCGCTTTTAGCTAAAAAATGGAGGCATGAAAAATTACAAAATCACATTATCATTTTAGCAATATAGTTGGCAAAATAGGACGGGCAGATCACAGCAACACAGCTTGAATCCAATTCCTGGACCAAACATGCTGATGTGGAATGAGGAATTTCTACAACTGATAAAACATAATATCTAAATAATTGGAAAGAAAGAACGAACAGGCAAATCAGTAAACTAAAAGGTAACCATAATCCAACAATAATAATTGGAAAGAAAGAAAGAACAGGCAAATCAGATCACACGACTGAGCAAAGAGCAACCTTCAAAATAATTAACTTGGTCTTAATACTGGATAAATTACCAATCCTCCACATGAACTTCCCTACCTGCTCCATATCATCAACGACACCAGAATATAACGTTGTTTTCTTTGAGATTGGTAAAAAATAAAATAAAATAGAATAAAAAACCTCCAGTTTGCTTAGAAAACAATATAAATTAATATCATCTAGAGTGAAATTTCATTTTTGGATCAGCATTTGAAAGGAAAAGTAAAGTGAAGCATCAGAAAGGGAGGGATATGAGAAGAAGTTTTAGAGTTTAATCCCAAAAATGATTTTGACTAATTATTATGAAAATGAAGTATCCCTCTTCAAATGTGAAAAGATAAAATCTTTTGAAGGAATAAAACTATAGATAACCTTCATCATCATATGATACAAAATGGATTTTCTATATTTAAAATTCATATTCTATTATAATAAGATGAGATAAGAGAGAGAAAGAGAGAGACTCTCCTCAAGCACTGGAAGTGAGACTAAGAGAGAAGACAACTGCTATGTCCTGCAAATATCAAGCAGCGGGGTCCAAAAAGGTTATTGACCTCATATCTTCTATTTCTACTTCACAATGAACATAGAAAAATCCACCAATTATATATATATATATATATATATCCTTTGGATACTTTCTTTAACCAAGCTTAATTAGCAGTGATTAAGTTTGAAAAACATAACCCTAAAAACCGTCTTTTTCTTTAGTTTAATTCCAACACTTCTTGTATTGTCACTTCGATATATATGAACATCTAGACTAAATGGAAACCTGTAAAAGAAGTATCCCTAGAGTTCCCGAGCCAAGTCTTGTTGGCAGCTCACCCTTTTCTGCAAAAAGCTATATAATTGTAAGCTTTACAACTTGACATTAGGCAGAAATATCTCATATAACAATGAAGAGGGCATAAAAAAACACCAGTAAAACAAAGAAGAGATTGAAAGTTCTTAAATGAAAGGCTTAAATTAAAGCATATAAAACGCATGTAACAGCACCAGAATACAAAAAGAAGAAATATATTCAGAGGTTTACATATAAAATGCATGTAACTGAGTTAGAAATAATGAACTAAAGAAAGGGACTACAAAATATTGAAAGTTCTAAAAAGAAAATCTATGAATTCTTAAATAAATTATCAACCTCATGCAATGCTGATCCAGATTACTACTGATCACAATAAATCCACATGAATATAAAAAAGAGGAAGGAAAAAAACCATAGAAAGAAAGTCGAAAAGTGATCATGCCGCGAGAAACTGATAAAAGTAAGAAAGATTGAAATATTCTGATATGTTTCAGGAAGGTGTTTTGGAAATAAGAAAATAACAAATATGGAATAGGATAAAATAAAACCCTCAAGGCCTAACGTTAACCTCTGACCAGCTCCTTGACTCCGGCGCTCTGATAAGGTTATTTTTAAATGAAACTAAATCTGGTTGGAACGAAATAAACATTATTAGTCATAATTGATAAGCTTGATGATCTAAAGACTCATGGTTTATATATGGTTTCTAATCTTGCAACTATATTCCAAAATACTACAACATAACTTGAACAAAATGTTCTATTATCACAGAAAAAAAATAGTTCTCCTATTAATCACCATAATCTTTTCATGTTTTCCATAACCCTATTAAGAATTTGTTAATGGGAAATCACAATACTAAGGTGCTGCTATATTGGTCAGGTAAAAGATTTTAACTCCAATTAGGCCTAATTTTTTCAGGCAGCTCACCACAAATCTCAACTCAAAAAATTATTTCAAATGGACCACTTAGTTAAATTCCAAAAACATAGCATCACCTCCGGCACACATACCCTCCAAGGCTGTCGAATACTGTGAATATCAACCAAGTCCAAGCTATGATGATGGACTCAGAGTTATATTTCAACCCAAGATAGAGACTAAAGACACAAATTGTCAACAAAACTACTACCACTATATATACGTATATTCCAAGATTTAAAGATCAAAATTTGCTTCTTGCTTTACCCAATGGCATGAAAAAAAAATACTACAAACATCAATATGAGTGTTCATGAACAAAATGCCATGCTCGAGAAACATCATCATAAAAAAGAGGAAGATAGAGAATTACCTCTCGAGCAAACGAACATGGACCCATTTAAATTGGAAAGTAAGTAAGTCCCCACAATAGCCATGGCACTAAGCATTGAGAAAACAGAAATTGACTTAGAAATATGGAAATTGCAAGGTTGGGAAATAACACAAACACATAGAATACTATCCTGCACCTAATCAAATGAAATAGAAAACTTCAAGTAAAGTACCTCTTTCCCACGCCAGTCAAGCAACATTGAAGCGGATTTTTATAATCTCATCTGGAGAGGGAACAGATGGGTTTAGAAAAGGATACCCGGAAAAGAAGAAAATTGCAGAATCACCAGCTCCTTCTTCACATTCACAAGAACTATTCTTTCAATAGTCACTTATGTATGGAAAAGCAAATATATATGAGTTGTTATTACATCTTCACCTTCAATATTGATTCAAACAAAAGAACCATTGATGACAACCAAACTCAAGTGGGCTAGACGGGCTATCGCCGTTTGGTGATGACCCTTCATTAAATCGCCAGCTGTTCCATTACGTTCATTTCACGAAGTTGAAGAAGCGGCAAGATTGGGTGGGCTAAGAGGCCGATTACGGGAATGAGCAGGCATTGTCTCAAATTGGGATTGAAACCGATTGAAGGCGAGATTGAAACTGGAACTCAAATTGGGAATTGGCGTGAAAGGGGAAAATAGCAAAGAAACCCAGAAGGACATGAAGAGATGAAAAAAGGAAAAGGGGAAAAGGGAAGAGAAGAGAGCGAGCAAGGGAAATCGCATGAAATGGGGGGAGTAGGTGAGATTCACAGAACAAAATCAAGCAAAAGCCCCAGAATCAGGAGGAAACGAAGGAGGGAGATGGTTCAGAGCGGAGAACTGGATAACCAATAACCCGCTTATTCGAAATTGGGTTGGAAATTGAATTCAAATTTCTTGACGCGTGCAATGCAATTCCAAAATTTCTGGCGCGTGTGAATAGTGGTCTTGGTTGTTCACCCATTAGTGTAGTTGTTTGATTTGGTTAAAGGAATTTCAGGTTGAAGGATCAAGGCCAATAAACTAAGTTCTCAACCTGTTGAAGGCGAACCTCCTCTCTCTCTCTCCTCTTTCTAAGCCTTGACCGGGCTCCCTCAGCCTCGCGATTGCTTCAAAAAAGGAACAATCTGTCATAAAGAATGGAAGCAAAAATGGACGTCAAAATATGAGCGAGCCAAAGGATGCAGCCTTCTGATAGAAGGAAGAAAAGGCAAAGAAAGAATAAAGACGACAACATGAAGAATAAGCATGGAGTTGGTGTCTGAGCATCAACCGTCTTGCCTTTAAACTGATTTTGAGCTTTACACTGTGGAGTCGGTCTCTGAGCATCCGCATCAAAGTGTTCTTGTTTGATCCGGTAAAAAAATTGGCATGCTTAATTGTTCCATTTAGTGATTTTGCTCTCATGCAAAGTCAACATCAAGCTAGTGCGAATACAAAGTTTCTAATTGAACCTGGTATGAGTCATTAGAGAACAGTCAAAGGAAGATTCAACATCTGCAAGAAAAAAAAGAAAAAAAAAGATCGAAATAACCTGACAAAAAGAAATCAGGCAACGAAATAAGAAATTAGCATACACCAACAACAACAAACTAAGCAAAGAATTAAAGATTGATGAAAGTGAACAAATTCAGCACTTCAGAAATTCCAGAAATGAACAACATGTGAAAACTGCAATTTAAATGAAGGTAGGGCACCATGTTTCAACGTACTACCACTGATTTCAAACAATTAATACCAAATCATTTAAATGAGTGAAGGCCAACCATAACAATGATCTAAAAAACCCACCATTTGAAGACAACATAAAACAAACATGATCTCAAGACAAAATGTATGTATACCTTAATGAAAGAATCCACCAACGCACTACCACTGATCTAAAAGAATGAACCCCAACTCATTCCTTACATCAGTAAATTTGCATGAGAACTATCTGGGGGTTTATTCTGAGATTTGCTATGAATCAAGCTATATTTTACACCAGTTTCTCTTAAACAAAAAGGAGCAGGGCTACTGCTCTCAACATACAATATTCTCAAGAAAGGCCGAAAAGAATGGCAGGAATCCAAAAGTGAAACGCAATTGCTTTGAAGCCATAAATGAAGTAATATGCATGGAATGAAATTGCATCACAAATATGAATGGAACCACAAATGTCACCCCACCAAACCAAAACATACCCATGATAGTCTATAATTTTCTGTTAATATATATACATGCTACTTTAATCATAAATGTTTGATAGTCAACAATTTCCTTACTTTTTACCTACCCTTTGATCTCCTCTCTATGTATAAATACCCCATCTCCCAATTCTCATAAGGATAAAGCCTCTCCATTTAAGGTCAAATGACACAAATTTCTGACCAATCTAAACTTCTAAAAAATCATCAAGAAAACTCAATCCAATATCAACCAAAAAACAGTCAAATTTAATCACTCAATTAAGTTGAGCTGCATGATACCTTGAGGAATTTATATGGAACATGATAGTTCTTGATAAGCCATGCTTATGAATTTCAAGAGGGTAAAGAAAAGGAAACACTGCAATCAACACGTTGCTGCAGGCATTGCTAATGTAAAAAGCGCAACGCTGGAGTCGGAAACTATGCAGTAATTACCTTCACAGTCACCCATTTCATTGTAATTATTCTCAATCTTAAAATAAGAATTAAAAGGGAAATGAACTCAATCTCTATAACCACATCAACCAAAGACATCAACAAAAAATGATTCAAGGCAAGGGAGCAGTCCTCATTCTTTGCAACTGAGAAATATAAGCATCTATGGATCACACACAAACCAAAATGGTGCTCTCGAATTAAGTAATGATATCATAAAGCACGTAACCATTGTTTATATGAACATACCATATTCATTCGTAATATTAACACAAGACTGACATCAAGACAATCAAAACTATAAAGATAAATAGAGGGGAAGAACCTCGAATACTTGAGTCCAAAAAAGAGAGAAGATGCCTTGATCCCAGACAGTGTTCTTTGAAATCAAAGAAGCCATGTAATCAACCCTAACTGGTAGCAACTTATAATTGGATAAAAGAAATAAAAACCCAAGAAAAAAACTGAAACAGACACCCACCTGATTTCATCAAGGATTACTTGCAGGCCTGGTTTCTGAGGAAAAAATTATCAGAATCCCTAGGAAATTAGGACATAAGCAAAGAATTTTTGAAGATGAATGGGAAAGAAACACAAAACTGGCATCAAGACAGTCAAAACTATAAAGATAAATATAGGAGAAGAACCTCGAACAGTTGAGTCCAAAAAAGAGTAAAGATGCTCGATCCCACACAGTATTCTCTGAAATCAAAGAAGCCATGTAATCAACCCTAACCGGTAGCAACTGATGATTGGATAAAAAGAATAAGAACCCAAGGAAAAAACTGAAACAGATACTGACCTGATTTCATCAAGGATCACTTGCAGGCCTGCTTTCTGAGGAAAAAATGATTAGAATCCCCAGGAAATTAGGGCATAAGCAAAGAATTTCTTAAAAAGAATGAGAAAGAAGAAGGATCAAAAGGCACAACTCTTTGGTGGTGATGAGGGCCAAACTAATCAAATCCATTGGCAGGAGCAAACAATCTGAGGAAATAGAAGAAGAACAAACCTAATCAACACGTTGAAGAGGCGACAACATTGAGTCAGCCAAGAGGAATGGAAACAGGAAAGCAGGTAAGGACTGAAAAGGGAAAAAAATGGATGCCCAAATTCTGGAGGGAGACGGTTTGGGCGAAGAACTGGATATAACCGATAACCCGCTGAAACGAAATTGGGTCGAAAATCGAATTGAAATTCCTCCGCGCGTGCAATGCAACCCCAAATTTCTTGGCGCATCTAAATTGAAGCTGTGGGTGCTCTCCCATTAGTGTAGTTCTTTGATGATTTCGTCCTTGGATCAAATTCAAATGTAAATGATTTATTTGTTATAAAAAGAAGTTAGAGGACTTATTTGATTATTTAAAAAGAGTAGAAGGCCAAACAGCATTTAAGCCCATTACTAATAGTGACACATTGATCAAAGAGAAAAATTAAAGGCAACTCAAAGTCCAGCGGGCAAAAAGAGACGTTGGTGAGAAAGCCCCTGAGGTGAAGTCGGGCGGCGATCTGAAAGGTAATCAGATCAACCAAATTAACAGTTAATAACTAGATAGTTGCCATTGAAAAGAAAATCTCAGTAAGAAGCTTCCTTCTGCTTTTCCTCCATTAATTCCCTCCTCTTTTCGAAATTCTCTCCATCATCTAAAAATCAAGCAGTAGAAAACGAAAAAATGCGAATCAGATCTGGAAAAGCATTGCAACCAAGAAACTGAGATCGACTCATTAAAGAAGAAACCAGAATTCCAATGGCGAGAATATTTGAGCACTTCGTGGTTTGCGGGCTGGGTCCCGAGATTCGAACAGTGGACGGAACGAAAGGGTATCATGGAACAGAATACATGTATTTGCCATCTCTCCTTGACCAGTTTCCGCCTCCCAATCATTCTCTCTATCCGCCGCCTCCGCCTCAGCTCCCCACCGTAAAGTCTCGCTAATTTCAATCACTTTATTACTTTTGGAGTTCTAAATTGCCTTTCCAGTTTGTTTGGGGTTTGCTGTTTGATTGAATCCTTATATATGCAGTGTGTTTTGCCTGCTGGTGTGGAATTTTGTTCATCAGGGTTTGATTCTAATGATCCCTCAACTTACCCTCGGAGCTATCCCATTGTTTTGACCGGTATGATAGTCTATACTCTCTCTCTCTCTCTACTTCTTTATTTTAAATGTAAGAATTAAAAATTGCTTGATTGGAACTCCTACATTTGTACAATGTCGAAGATATTCTTGTCAAATGGTGCTGGATTCTAGTTATTGGTCGTTTTGCTTAGCTTGCTGTTAGGCTTGATATAGAATGGAATGATTGCAAATTGAAGATATTTCTGAATTTAGTTATGTAGAATGGAGGAATGCATCCACTACTAGAGAAATGCTTGAGAGAATTCCATGGTTCAAATTTTATGTTTTCTATTCTTATTATTTTATGTAAGAGTTATTAGTTTCTAGTGTTGCAATAGAGTGGACTTTTAGCATTGTTTATGTGATGAGGATTGCTTGAGCTTAATGTAGTATTTGCATGATAGGTTAGGAACTCCCCCATCCGTACAATACTGGGGATATTCTTGGTAAATGGTTCTGGATTTTAGTTAATTGGCAAGTTTGCTAGCCTTATGCTTAAGTTTCCATTAGGCTTGATATAGAATGAACTAATTGCAACTTGGAGATACATGGTATAAAAGATGCAACAATTAATAGGGGAAGACTTGATAGAGAGCCATGGTTCAACGTTTATGTTGTCTGTTCTTACTATCGTCCCTTGTATAGTCATCTGCTTGTGTTGGTTTCTTTTGAAGCATAATTGACAAGCATGTCTAACTATGGAAAGATTATGTCAGAAGTCAGAAGCTTTAAATCTCCTCTTCCACTTGCATATTGAACTCAAGGATTTAAAACCGCTTATAATTTGATATTTACAAGGAATTAAGTCCCGGTTTAGAAAAAGAGATTATTGCAAGGAAGGTGCAAACTGGAATGTTAGATTTTATGAGTTTTTTTGCAATGGAGCTTTGAGGAGAGCTAGTCTTTGAACCTGGTCAACTATGAGTTGTGACTATATCAACTAAGTAATCATAGTGTTATATTTCATAGTCAAGATAATTCGTAATTCTATTAATTCCAAACCTATGCCCCAGACGCTTGTTGAACGTTACAGACCTGCTTGACTGACTCCGTGCCTAAGGGCATATCGGTTGAAGTAGATTCTTCTTTTTGATCTTTTTGCAAGTGAAACAGAATACTATGTTAGCTACGAGGGGCTTTCTGTTCAATAGGTAATGGGACACTACCGGTCGTTAGCACTCAGAGCAGAGGTTGTCAAAAAGGTAGCAGGGTAGTGCTAATTCTCCCTTTTTAGAATGGCTCCAGGCCCATCTGGCCGGTTAAAAGCTGAATTTTGAAAGGAGGCAAGTAGGAATGGAGTATAGGTTGCGGTGGCCTGGTCTTTCTGATATTAATTGTGAGAAATAAAAAATCATCATTTTTGATCTCCATAAGCCAAAGCCCATAGCACTGGCGACGTCTCCGGCATACATGCAAGGAGGATGTATAGCTGAATTGTTCTTGAATGAATTGAGTAGAATGGGTTATAGTGTGTTTAAACAATAGCCTTATAACAAATGCTGCATGACTAGGCTCTGCAAGACCTGCTGTTGCTTGACCATGGTAAACGCTGGGTAGCCAAGTGTGGAGCGGATAACTGCTGAAAGCATCAAGGGTTGGTCCGCGACCCCTGGATACCGAAGGCGTCCTTGGGGTGATCTCGTAGTTCCTTAGGGGTTGGAGACAATGGGGTTGGTGTCCATGGATTTTCCTTCCTTTTGCTTTTTGTCTTGAAATTGTTCTCATTTTTTGAGACTGTTTACAAGCTAACTTATTTTTTTGAATGCTTAAGGCC
Organism: Corchorus olitorius; assembly: GCA_001974825.2. Lineage (NCBI taxonomy): Eukaryota > Viridiplantae > Streptophyta > Magnoliopsida > Malvales > Malvaceae > Corchorus > Corchorus olitorius. The sequence goes on along the minus strand of AWUE01015997.1, from coordinate 47,473 downwards.
TTCCAAGTAAGTGAAGGCATGCTCTGCTGTCTGATGTTAGACATCCCTTGCATCTACAACTTCTAAAACTTCAGGTTGTGTTAGGGTTAGGTTTTGGGAGAATTTATTGGTAGGAGGGTATACTGGTAATGAAATGCAGGGTTTAATACCCGTTTTTATGTGCTTATATGTCTGCTATGAAATTTATATGTATTGACTTTAAAGAAACTGAGATGAAAGAAATTATGGAAAAAAGGAAAAAAGGGTGATGTGTATTAGAAAAGAAATAGGATGAAAAGAGATCTGGACAAGTTAGTCGCCAACTGTAGCTCATAAACTGAACATCAGTCTTATTAATCTTTTCCGTTTTCTCATTTTGAGGATTATTTTTATTCTCTAGATATAAAAGTAAAGGGTTAAAATTTCTATCAGCCTATAAACCTTCATTTTTACACCCTCCAATCAAATTTGGCCACATAACACTTAATCAATCCTGTATCTGTAGCTTTTAAATTTTCTTCCATCTTTAGGTACGTTTTCCTATTTCTCCTTTTACATGCCTTGGATCTCACGCCCATCATTTCTGACCTTTCACCAGTTGAATTTTGAATCTGGAAATTCTAACCTCGCACTTCGTCATTGATTTTCATAGGCTTAAACGACCGAAATGTTGAAATCTTGATTCTTTTTTTTGTGTGTGTGGAAGTTGAAAAAAAGCCTGAAAATTTTGGATTCTTGGTTACTCCTTTTACGCAATCTTCAGTGTTTTTTTTTCCTCAAAATTTGAAACGAATATCAGTTGATTAGAAAACTTTAGTTTCTCTAGTGATTTGGATTTTGATGGAAAATTTGGTAGTTTGGTACTGTGGAAGAACATTAAGAATGATGGCAGGAAGAAAAAAATGACAAATTTTTTTTGAGAATAGAAAAAAATGACAATTAGAATGGGGGTGACTTATTTTAAAAAAGTTTTAAAAAAATCTTAGGTGGATTATGTAATTGGAGGGTGTAAAAAGAGGTTTATCGGTCCTGATATAATTTTAACTCTAAAGTAAAACCGTTGACATGGTTGACACTTAGCTACTTATAAATGATGTGCTCTCAGTGGCAAACTGAAGATGAAGCAAGAAGTATTATTCTGGAGTACCTGTTATCAGAAACTATTATGATTTACTTGTAGAAATGGTACAGACGGTTGAAAGGCTTTTAGTATTTGACAATTAGGTTAATCAGAGTAATGTTTGAGTTTTATGCAAAAGAAGAGTGTCAATACCTAACTCTTAAATCTTTAGGATATTAAACCCCCTCCCAAGGTAAACACTATACACCAATATTTCACTCTTAAGAAAATCTGTCCTCATAGGACATTTTGATACTTTATACATAAGGCCCTACATCTGGGAATCATTCTTCAAGTCGAGTAGAGTCAAACAATAACAGCCTCAGTCTCATAGAGTAGTGTAAATATACAATAACAGCCTCAGTCTCATAGAGTAGTGTAAATATTGGGACGCATTTGACATTTATTGTAATTAACTGTAATTTAGCCATCAGACATCTGGCCTGGTGGTAGAATGCTGGACTTTTAGTTCTAGTGACTAGGGTTTGATCCCTACTACTCTCAAGTACCAAAAAAAGAAAGTGTATTTTAATGTATATACATGTAAGGATTGCTTCATCTACTTTGTAACTTTGAAGAATGCTGTGCATGACAATGACAAAATGTTTATCCCATCAATAGTTTTGACCAAGCAGTGATTGCAGAACTAATACATGTGCTTCCGACTCGCCTATTTTTTCCCCCCAAAATGAGCATTTTAAAATGGATTACTTACTATTTTTTGGAGCAATTGTCAAATGTAGGGCAATTGGTTTCTTCTCCTTTCTTGTTCCAGAGTTCCAAATCCATGCTTCTCTATTTCTGGTTATTTTCTTCTACGAACATTTCTTCTTCTTTGCGCTTAACATCCCCTAGGTATAGATCTCCAACTTTTGCAGATCATGCAAATGAATCTAGACTTTCAGATATGCACCCTAGAATTAAGAAGATCAAAGAGTTCTAGGTCTGGCACTTTTTTTCTCCTGAAAGTCTAGTTGCTATCATGGTGTCATTAGATGGAGCTGCTATCGATATTAAGAAAGCTGCTGGATTCGTTAGTTGTGGATGGTCTTAGCCTGATTCAGAAGACTTTGCTCTTGAACCATGGCTGTTTTGCAGTCTCTTTGCCTGAGAGCAGCTGGCAACTTCTCTAACATTCTTTTCATCTCATTAAACATAAATATGTTGCATGCTTTTTGCTGCTTGCGTATCTGGGGAAAACTTTAAATATTGAGTTTGGCATCAATCATCTTATGATTGACAATTATTTTAACTGAAAAAAAGGTTTGGCAAGGGAAATTAATTATAGTTTATGGGGGATCAGCAAGACTGTTCACACTCAAAGACCCAAATAGATAGTGGACTGCATGTAGAACATTCATATTCTGGCTTCCCAATCAGGCAGCAGTTCTGCAGACTTTTCTATTTTATCAGATTGTTTTCATTTTACACATAATGATGATGGTGTTTCTGAACCAGAAATCTATCATTGAAATTGATAACGGATTTATCACTTAAGTTTCATGTTTGGATTAGCTGCAACCCAGCACCAGATAGTGGACGTCACCTCTAATGTTCACATTCTGTTCTGACAATTAGGAGTTAGTTCTCATTTGGTGAATGAAACATTAGGGAGAACTAGGGATTTATAGGACTTATATTTTATAAAAGCAGTTTTTAGATTAAACTGCTTACCTGGTTAGAGGTTTCTCAAACCAGGACATTCGGCTTTGTTCTTGTCTGTTTTAGTATGTATATAATTCCTTCAAAACTGACATTTTCGTTCATGTGAATATGCTTTAAAGTTCAATTACTGTTGTTTGTTTGTTTTGTTGAAAACAATATTGACATGTTCATCGGTTTTGATGAATTGTTTTCTGCAGAGGGAGATGGGTCGAAAATTTATGTCAGTTGCATCGCATTTAGGGATCCAGTTAGTGAGGACATTGCAGAAGCTTATCGTATACCAACAAACTCATTTGCGGACAAATGTATCTGTCTTGTTTCACGTTCACCTTATTTTCGTGTCCTTCGGGATGCACTAGAAGAGATATTTGCACTTTGCTTTTCCCCTAGTGGTAGTAGGTGAGTTTTCATTTGTCATAAACAATAAATAGCTTGTTATAGACTGCAATTTGTTGGATCAAAATCATTTTGATTTGGACTTTCATTTCCTTTGTTTGGTTTGTATATGTGCCCATGTCATGTCTTAAACTGGTGCCTATATGTAAAAAATTCTAATCATGTTAATTAGACATGCTAAATTTGTGCCTACATAAGGAAAATATAGTGATGTAACTCATTTACCTTATCAAGCTACTTAGGTTATATTTAGTCCTAAATAAAATTTCCAGTGTAATAGACCTAGTTTTGGAAAAGATAGATCGGTTTGAGAATAAATATGCTTTTTCTTTCTACTTTCTTATTTTCTTGATTTTCCAGTTTCTTCTTTCTTTTATTCTTGTTTGTTATCCTCATTGTTGTACTATATGACATACTACACCAATCTGGTATCAATAGTTAGACTTGTATCACTTGGTGTTGGATTTGGCCTCTTGGCTCCAAATCAGCTCTTTCTATTCTGTAGCCAGTTCAAATACGATTAGGAGCTATGTGTGCCATGTTTGTGCTGTCCAGCCTGGTTAGTGCCATATTTGGTACCAATAGGTGTCCAATGTTTGATCTGGGCTGATCGTTTCTGGCTCTAAACATCGAATCCTAGATCCTGTGCTATACGTAATCTCTGATTTTGATTGTGATAACCTTATTATGGATACAATTGATATCCAATTGTTCAGTGGAAGATGGCTTTTCTCATTTCACTTCTGTCTTTTCTCTCTTCCCCTCTTTCTTCTGTCTATCTTGTTGTTGCTACACTACATTTTCCCTTCATTTTCGTCTGACATGCAATTGCAGATTGTGATAAGATCATTTAATAACTTAAGCTTTTGGGGTGTGTGTGTGAGTATATATATTGTGTTATCAAAAGTTTAAGGCCAATCAAATTTTAATTGTTGTAATTAAAACTATTATTCCTTTTTCCATCTATGCATTTACTCAGCATTTTCAACATAGGATTGTTCAAGTTTGTACCACCTAAGGTGACTCAAGACCAACTATAGACTGTTTTATGAGTCTTGATTAACCCAAAAAGTTAGAAGCGGAATGAGCAGCCCTACTTTATTTTACTATAAATGGTCAGTTTGCTATCTCATGGATGGTTCCTGCACTTAATTTGGCTTTGTGTGTGTCCAAAATAACATCAATATTTTATATCCATCTATTTTTCCTTTTTAATGATTTTGAATGTTCGAAAAGTATTACATGATCAATGGAGATATAGAAATCTATGGATTTTTTTTTGTAGCACATTTAATGTTCAGCTCTGTGACAATTTCAGCAAGCCATTGTGGGATGTTATTGCATATATGGTCTCCAATGTACCGTTGCCTACACCTGGGAAAGATCGTGTCCTGTTTGCTGTTGATAGCTGCTTGCTTTCTGCAGAGGCTCCTCCAAAAGATGGTCTACCTCATGCAGATGTATGAGTTTCTATTCCTTTTCTAATTGTTAGATGGATGATTATGCTTTTTACTGATTGTTATAAATGAACAGCAGAAACAAATAACGAAATCGCTGACTTAAATATCAATGAGTGCTGCAGATATCATTTCAGCCTTTGGTACAGTGCTTGGATGTTGACAACTTGATTAAATTTTTCACAGCCGTGTTACTTGAAAGGAGGATATTGCTTCGATCAAACAAGTAATTTTCTAAATCTAGAGAAAAAGAAATTCTTTTCGATCCCTACAAAGTTTAAATATTGCCACTCTGGATGGAATGGTCATCAGCTGTTAATTCTGTTAATCTTGATTTCTTAAAATTGTTGTAATGTCTTATTTTATTTCTGTTGTACATTATGCTTCTTCTGCAGCTTTTCTCTGTTTAATCATAACATGTTAAATGCACACACACTGTTGCTGTTCTATTGTGTTGTGAAATATGATTATTTTGCACTTTTCCTTGAGGGAGCTTGGGCAACTGCATACTAGATATTGGGTGTTCGAAGGGACATGGTTTCTTTCTAGCATGCCTCGTGGTGGAGCTCCCTGAGAGACCCCGCACATTATATAAAGCACTTAAAAGAAATTCACCCTACGTTCTTGTTTATCTCTTGTTTAAACTTAGCCAAGTTATTTCATCAAAAAAGGTGAAAAAGAAATCTTGGTCAACTGATGAGAAAAATCGTCTGTTATAGTATTTGTGCATGTTAGGGCCCATTTGGTTGATGAGGACTCATGTTAGTTGGCTTATTGGATACCTTGCACCAGGGATTGATGTGGTTCTAGTTGTTAAAATGTATTTAAGTCTGCCGAGAATACATTTTGATCCATATTGTCAGTATTGTCTTTGATGTTGGTATCCAGTCACCCTTATCATGATTCCTCAGGTTTTATTGTCCTGTTAATGCACTTCCCTTGCTTTATTTCATTTCTGGCAGGTATTCACTTTTAACTCTGGTATCAGAGGCCATATGCCATTTGATTTATCCTTTTCGGTGGCAGGTAAATTTTATGAATTTGACTCGCTGTTCTTTTTGTTATTAGATAACTGGTAGAAACTATCTACTGTATGATAAATTAAACCACAGCTAACCTTTTCATCCTTTCCCTTTTTATATATTTAGAGAAGATACTGCTGGATGCATTTTTTCTTTTAACGAGTGATTTGTAACCTGTAATCTAATCCCGGAATTTTTTTTTTCTGTGCTGAAGCATGTCTACATTCCATTACTGTTTTTCAGTGGAGTAGACTACATTGATGCTCCTACACCATATATGATGGGTCTCCATTCAGGTGTTGATACATCAAATCTTGTCATGGATGGTGTAAGTAGTTTGAATGGCTTTCAGTATATACTGTGTCTATCTTTTTCTTTTTCTCAGTTTTCTGTCTGCTTCTGTACTAATTTTGTGTGTGTGTGTGTGTGTGTGTGTGTTATATATATATATATAGTATCTGATTTGTTATTGCATGCACAGTTGGAATCAAATATCTCCTCTTTTAACTCATATGTAAATGACTCAGCCTAACACACAGTGGGGTGAGGTGGAGTTTTTGTTGAGATCTGCCCTCCCTTGAACAAAAAAGAAAAATAACTTTGTAAAACACTTTGAAATTCATTATCTTTCCTCTTGTTGCACAAGCCACAGGTATCTAAGACTTTTAATCATCATTAAATCATCTAGTGAAGTACTTATCACAACTTGATCGTAGACTCTCAGAATTGAACGAGGCCATGATGGGAGACTAATAAATAAGTGTGTTTCACTGTTTTCAGGTTGTCTGGCTTAGGTTTTTCCCTTATATCTTTCTAAATTAAGTCTGCAATTTACATGATTTTAATCCATAAGATATATATTCCTTCTATTTAAAACTAAATATCAGGGGTGCTGGCCCTTTTAGTTGTAAGAGGTACATTGATTTTTCATTATATTAATTCTTATAGATAATTACTTAACTGGTTGATGGAAAAAGATATTTCATTATAAGATGTAGGATGATGTTGTGTTTACACATACAAAGGTTTCATGAAGTCAAGTAATTTATTTAAGGCAAATTATACAATACACCGGCGTGGAGTTTAGCAGACTACACAAGCGGGTCCTGAAGGGTGACATGTGTCCTCTAGGGACTAGATTGAAATATTTAAAACTTAATTAATTCAAAAAATGGACATGTGTCAACTCCATACCCCGCTTGTGGAGTCCAAAATTTACACCGCCGGTGTATCAAATAATTACCCTTTATTTAAAGAATAATCCTCAAAGGATTAGTCGAGTTGCCTGAATCATTATATAGAAGCTTTATGTTCTTACCAAAATCATGGGGATTGTGAATGTCTGATGTCTTATGCTTGAGAATGTTTAGTGCTTTATTTATCCTTCTCTCTCCTGGTATTTGTTTTTTTTTGCTAATATAGCTTAGATAGGATCTTAGAATTCTAGAAACTCTTCAGCATGTGATTTCCTACCTAATACTTAGTAACTTATTTCTGTAGTTTAGTAACTTAGGATCCTGTACATTACAATATCTCAAGCATGTGATTTCCGTATGGTTCTTCAGCTTAAAGACAACCTACCTAATATTTAGTAACTTATTTCTGTAAAAATATAATCTTCTTCATTAAAACTTTACTTTGGTATATTAAGCTGCAGTTTGCCTTTGCTTCTGTTGTAGGTAGTTGTTGTGGATCTTGAGTTTAACCTAATCACCACGACAGAAGAAATACCACCTATACCAGAACCAGAATTAAGTATGTTGCGTGGTGAAATACTGAAATTGTTGTATCCGAATGTGGTTGGGATAGATCTGATGAAGGCTGATTTATATGGTTCATCTGAAGAAAATTTCAAACTCAGCAACAAGCCTTGGGGAGCGGATCATGACCTTCAGCTCAGGTGATACTTGGTTGCCACATGTAATGTTAATGAAGTACATATACATTTCTATAGCAAGTGTTCTATGCTAAGTGCATTGGCTCAAATTGCTCAATTGCTCTGAAAGATTCCCTCATATTTTTATCTGTATGATGTTATAATCAGTTTCTATACATCTCTGTTTTAAACTGCAATAGTCCTGTTTTATGATAAATGGTTTAGTTTGTTGTGTTATTATGACGTGGAGTTCATTTGTTCTTCTTCTTTTCTCATTCTCTTTGTATATGTGAATGACTGGTAGCTATACTTAATTAGCTGTCTCCTCTTGTGATGGACATGAGTTTTGCATGTGCCTCAAAGTCTGCCTCTTTAATTTTGAGTTAAAAACTGAATTGATGGCCGCTTACAACAATTTCAGATAATGGATCGAATATGAAAGATTTTGCAGTGGCTGTATATGTTTGAATCACGATTTTTTTTTGGAATAATTGTATGCCCATAGCTTGAATAACGTTAAGGTTACCTTGTGTACCTCATCAAGAGTTGCTCTGTTGCTGTACTGGAAACAATTTTCTAATGGACAATTATTTGATTGCTTGCCTATTCTTGTTTTAAAACATTACCTTCCAGGTCAAATGTAAGCATGACTTTGACAGAAATAATTGCGCATTGTATGTTTTCTTATGCTACACAACTTTTTGTAGTTCATTTCTCTTTATGGAGGATTGCCTTTAGAATTTTGTTAGGGTTTATTTAAATAGGAATATTTGAAATTTTTTTTATTCTTAGGCTTTTATGGCTTTTTTCTATAAATACTTTGGTTTTTTTGTGTATATCGTTATATTTGAGGAACTATTCTTATGAATTATCGGGATTTCAATAGTTTGAGTACTGGGATTTTTCTGACTTGATTCTATTCTTTTCATCATATTTTCCCCTTTGTTTCTTTCTACTCTGCTCTATATATATATGCATGTATATTGTCTGTTCTGTGTTTGGAACATAACAATATCTAAATATCTTTGAACAAATTTGATTAACCTTATGAGGAAATTTTATTGTGAAGGCTTATCTTTTGTATGGTGCATCATTTGGGCACATGATTTTTAAGATTCCTTATTTCCTTGTATCATTAATTTGGAAAATTTATTATGCTATGCAAATTGTTTGTACGTGCAGGTTCATATTCCTGAAGTTCTTTGCTTCAATCTTAGGTGGCTACCGCAATTTCATAGTATGGAAGTTTTTGTTATTGATTTGGTATGAGTGTGGGTTTTACTATGTGGACCAATCTGACCTGAGCATCTTGGTTGGAATCATTTTTGTTAGGAAAATAGTGCCACTCAGGCCTTCAACACTCAGGCATTTTTGAAGAAGCGGTCTCGGTCAACCAATCAGCCACTGGAGCCCATGGTAACATTAAGTCTACTTAGATTACAATCATCTTTCATAAATGAATTTATTTGTGATGGTTTAATTATGACATCTAGGCTTCTGCTGACCTACTTGAACTAGTATTCCTAATTGAAAACTACCTTTCAAAGTGTGAAAAACCACTTTGGGTTCAAAAACATAGACCTAATTCCAAGAAACTCTAAATAATCTAAACGAAATAGAATTTTACTGCAGTTGCATGATTGGTGTTAAATTATGATCATCAAGGTTTCATGACAATGGGCAGAATTTATAAAATAAATTCCTACATTTGCTGTTACTGGAATGAAACAGTGAAAATGACTAGTTTCTTCTTCCATGGCTGCATTTTAGCTCTTTTGTGTATTAATATCCTTTTTTCTTTTTTGTCAGTTTACTAAAATTGTGCTAATCTCTAGTTGGTACTGCTGTTTTCCTCAATTTCCCTCTCTTTTCTGGGCAGATAGCACAATTCTTAGATTCTCACGGTTTCTTGGATTATCTGGAGAGAGTTGTTGGTTTTGATGAAAACAATAATAATCTCCTTGACAAATTACAAGATGCCATAGGAAGAGGTCAAAATCCTCTATCAGTTCTTCCTTCAACATTGGTGGAGCCCGAAATTATAACAATATCAGATCCTGATATTGGAGTATCCGGTATAGTTGCATGAATCTTTTTCCAATTTCTTTATTTATTCACATCAATCTTATTCAAATTGACATATATGTGAAGTTATAAACAAATAACCATTTCTCATGTTCTTATTTTCTTTAGGATCAGGTGCCAAATATAGCTATGATAGGTTCCCTTCAAATGTAAGAACAGAAGAGCAAGAAGAAAAGAGAAAGCAGATTCTTGCTGCAGCAAATGGGGCTTTTGAATACTCAGGAAGGCAAACTTCAAGGTATTTTATAAGTTAAGATATATTTTATGCTTGCTCATACATGTTAAGCCTGTTCCTAACATGTTCATTCTTGCTTTTCCAGTTCACCTTCTGTCAGTTCATTGGAGAGGGCTGTAAGTTCTTTTCACTATCAGTCTTAGGTTTAAGTAGCTTTTGGCTCAGATTAGAATTGATGTAAACAGATTAAAATATCATTGTTTACAGGCAGAAAGAGATCGCATGGTTCTGGACATAAAAGTTAAGTTGCAGGTAAATATTCTTGAGCTTTTTTCTTTTTAATTTGTACCTCATTTGGTGAGTTATTCAAATTTTTAGTTCCATTTTTGTTGTCAATTGCCTTTTGCTTGATTTATTTCCTTCTGTGAGCTGTTCTATATGTTATTATGTCTTTGTTGACACTTAAGTCAGTTGGGGAACTTGCTTGTAGATGTCAGAGAAATTCGTTGTCATTGCAATATGGATCTGAAAATGGATAGCTATTTTTTTTGTATTATTTCTTCGATAAGATAAGTATAGATTTTGGTTGGTTTCACAATGTCAACCTGAGGCTGAAATTGTCATGGTGATCTTTTGTTAGTGTGTCTTTGTTGATAAGACAGGCAGCGGGTGCGTTTGTTGTAGGTGTTGCAGAAGAATAAATTGTTAAATATAATTTATGTTGAGACAAAGTGTTGTTTTACATTCTTTAATTTGTATTTGTTCTACACAGGACAAAGAATATTTTCTAGGTTTTACTAATGTCAAGTTGATACTTAAGCTCTTATGGTGGCCCCTTTTGTAATTTTCTGTCATATTTTTTAAGTTTGTGCTTTTCATTTTTTAATAGGGATTATGGCTACGTCTTCTAAAATTGGGAGCAACAGAGGATCCACTTTCATCATTTGAGTACGGCACAATCCTTGGTATGTTTCTAGAAGAGCTCAGCTGCGACTGGTTTTGCAGGCAGACATCTTATGTCTGTAGTTGTAAATTTTATCTGTTTCTATAGGCTGAAGAGTTCTGAAAATTAACGGGAATATGTATTTTGCTTTTTCAGCTTTGATCGAGTCTGATGCCGAGGGAATTGGTGGTAGTGGTTTTGTTGAGTGTATAAGGGAGCACATTAATTCAGTATGTACAGCTATTAGAAGCACATCCTAATGTAACTGTTTCAACGCTCTATTAACTTTTTATTGGATTTCATTCTCAGGGATGGCATGGTCAGTTGACTGAAGAACAGTTTATAGCAGTGAAGGAACTGGTATGTTATGTAATTTGTTGTGGTGTTTGTGGTTTTAATAGTAATGCTAAGTTATTCATGTTTTAAATTTATTTTATGGTCTTCCATTTTGAGCATGCAATGAAATAATGATGAATCTATATTTGAGTAATTTATGAATCACTATTATTACTTGAAGTATTTTCGTTCCAATTTTTTTCTCTTCTGTTTTTCTTGTTCTTCCTAAAAAAATTTTAATGCCCAAATTCAGCTCAAAACAGCTATTAGTCGTGCAACCTCTAGAAATGATGTTTCTACCATTAGAGATGCCCTGGAAGTGTCGGCTGAGATGTATAAGAAAGATGCTAATAATGTTCCAGACTATGTCCAGCGTCATCTTATATCTCTCTCCATATGGGAGGAGTTACGGTATGCATACTCAGTGGACTTATGCTTAATGGTCATATTTTTCCTTTATGCAAGTAGGAGTTTTATAAAGCGATAGCTAGTCAGTTACCCATGTGCAATATTTACCTTTTAGAAGTGGTATATATTGCTTTCTTCAAAGTTTGGATTATCATTTGTCCCCTCAGTGGCCTTACAGAAAGAACTCTAGGTTGCCCCTAGGGTTCTGTACCAAATTTGAAAGTCTTCAAAAGCTAATGCTATAATATTGCAGGTTTTGGGAAGGATACTTCGACTATCTTATTGAGCAGTCTTCAAACAAGTAAGTTATTAAGTTCAATAACTTTAAAATGTAATTTCTAAAATATTAGTTGTTAAGTCTATTATCACGTGCATGAAATATAGCTGTCCTTGCTTTTAATTTACGCACACACACACATGGTTTTTTTTCTTCTTTTTTCCTTTTCATTTATTTAGTAGTAATCTGTTTTTAACTTTATCTGCTTGTGGAACTGGCTATGCTATGGGATGATGATTTGTTTTTTTTTGGGAAAAAGGATAGTAGACTGATGTGCTTCTGTACTGTTCTTATGAGTTTACTAAATCGCCTTTCAGTTATTTTCACTTCTCAGTTGGATTGCAACTTTTTTACTGTGTTCTCCATTCAATAGTTTCTTAAACCAACTTGACAATACATTAGGTCAATACTCTATAGTTGCAACCTATATCTACAATAATTACTCTAGTAGCTAGCTTTGCTGGTGTCTTTTGTTGGTTGAAGCATATTTGAGATGTTTACTCTATAATTGTAACCTATATATGATATTATTACTCTAGTAGCTTAGCGCTGCCTCAGTCTGTTGTTGGTTGAATCATGCTGAAAGTCTGCTCATTGTTGAGTTATGGCTAGATGAGTTTCTTTACCCTAATATATCAGTAAATGTGTTGGGATACATTTTGTGCTGTTTAGTAAACCTAAATCTCTACCCTGTAGCTTGCCCCGTTTTATTCTCTGTGCAAATGCTGATAGATATTATTGGTTTAAAGGAAAGGGGTGACGAACAAAGAAATGAAAAAGAGAGATTATCTTAGATATAAACTTTTTTTTGTTTTGGCATCATCTTAGATATAAACTTAGAATGGAATATAATTGCTATGCTACTTCCCTTTATGGCTTTCCTTTATTAAATTCATTCTGTAAGATTTCACACTGGTGGATTTCTATGACAAGCATGAAATCTCGTGTCATGCTCAGTAGTAGACATTAGTTCTCTGGTAAGCACTAAAAATTTGGGTTGAATTATATCGCATAAAATCAAAAATATGATAAGACGGCTACTAACCTGACATTAAGAGGTTATTTCTTTCACCAAAAAAAAGAGGTTATTTCCAATTGGGTCACTGTTGCCTACAATCAGTCCTTGATCTCTTTGTGATTGAATTTTATCTAAACTGTCTAAGCTCATTAAAAGTTAAATGCTTATAACTTTTTTTGTCAAGACAAGTTTCATGCTTTCAATTGACTCTTTTATATGGCCAGCATCCGTTCTTGTTTATCTTCATTTGACTTTCATGAAGATCAAGAAAAAAACCTTTGACTTTAGTGTATTTTATGTTAGAATTTGAAGATTACATCTTAATAGGTTTAATTCATTAAAATCATGGAACCATCCTTATCTGTCGCCAAATTTAGCCCTATTTGCCCCCTTTAACATGGATTATTTAGGAGAGGGGTCTGTGGATTTAAAATTAAAAAAAGTGTTGCAATAATTATTTTTTTTCAAATATAAAAAGGTAACAACTCTTAGAAATGAAGAAAAACGGTTGCAGTGCATGACATATGTTAGTCTAAGATGGCTATGGAATAAATTTTAGGTTAGAATGCTTGAGTGATTCTTTGAAAGAATGGAAAGGAGAATCTAGGGTCACATATTACCATGTCTTTGCTTGTTTGATTCTGATTCCTTGAAATTTCTTGGTCTTATCCTTTCCCTCCCTTTTTTTATTTTTATTATTTTTAATGCTCATTATTTTTTCTAGACAGAGAGTTCTATCAGTTGCCTTTTCTGGTACATTTAATATTCATGAATCTCTCCATTTCCTGAGAAAAGTTGAAACTAATGCTTATCTATTGTTGTTCTTTTTCCCTTTTTAGATCTGCCAATTATGCAACTATGGTGACAGCACAGCTAATTGTACTTGCTTCCCACATGGTAGTTTGTTTTTTCCTATATCTGTATTGTATTGTTTGCTTTTAAATCTGTAAGCATTTATTTACTTCCTGTTATTTTGAAGGCGGGCTTGGGACTTGCAGATAATGATGCCTGGTACATGATTGAAACGATCGCAGAGAGAAATAATATTGAATATAAGTTGCTCGTAAGTAAATCTTCTATACTGTTTCACCAAAAGAAAATCTTCTAATACTGTAGTATGTTACCATGATTGACTTAATGTACACTGTTTATTGTAGTATTTTGGCCTTTTCTGTTTTAACTTCAACCACATATCTATGGTTTGGGAATATCTCTGCTGCTTGACTTGATTTTTTTTAATGTGATACTTTGCTTTCTTAAGGTTCTACCTAGTTCTTATGTCATAATTACCATGAGGTAATGAATATGGGATATTCCTTGAGAAAATAACATATTTGCTTTGGAACTTTTTAGAAGTGTTCAGAAAAGATGAAAAGTCTTTCCATTGAATACAAGTGCTACTTAGCATGTGAAGCATTGATGTTAACCCACAAATTTGGAACAATTAACAAATTCTATATGATAGAAAACAGATGATGTGAATACTCCCAGATATAGGTTCATTAATCAGGTTAATGACAAACAGTAATTGCATTCATAACTTGATATTTTGGTACCTGAATAGAGCATTGGTTAGTGTGGTACTTGAACCATTACATTCTGTTTAATTGTAAATGATCACTTAGGTGGAAAATGATTTGGAAGACTCAGACTTAGATGTCCGCAGTGAAACATTTTCTTATAAAAAAATGTTAGTTGCTATACTTTTAATTTTTGCCTTTGCGTTCATTTCTTTCTCTAGGTTCTAGAAAATCCATCACCCCGTGTTCTGTACTTCTGTTTTTCCCCCTCTCTCTTCTCAGCAGATTTTGACACTGTTCCTTCTCATTTATTTTCTTCTCTTGACCCAAACTCATTTCTCTAGCATCAGGTATTTTAGCTTCTCCCTATTAGTTGCAAAGGATCCATTAATTTGCTGACAGCTCCTAGATCAGTAGCCACAAATCCATGAGATACATAGATTCGAGTGATACCATATATGAACTTGTCTAAAACTTCTCAGCAGATTTCTCGTAAGCTAAGCTGCAAAGAATAATTTAATCCACCCTGACATATTTGGGAATTTATTATAAATACAATATTCATCCTAGTTATTCTCTCGTTTGCTTTATTACAACGCGTTCTCTATCTAGTATGAAGCTCTTTATTAAGGTTAAAGCTGAATCTTATGACTAAGTAATAATTTTGTTCAATCTTTGTAGCTTTTTTTTTTTTCACCGAACTTTGCTGTCAATTCATAAATATAATTCCTAAATTGATTCTCAAAAATACGTTTCAGATAAAGCTTAGAGGACTTCTGTCACATATCCAGCAACTTCGTATCAGTTACTGGGGTGTCTCATCTGTGAAGTCGCAATCACTATTGGCTTCTGGATTGTCATCGCCACGTCCAAAGGATTCCACAGATGAGAATGAGCAACCTGCAGAGGCTTCTGTTGTTGGAAGGAGCTGGGTGCAGAGCATGTTCAGCAGGGAGACATCATCATCAAGAGCCTCTTTTGGTCGTGCTCGTAAATCAACTTCTGATGGTGCTCCTGCAGGTATATCATTTATTAGCATGAAAAGATTGGAATATTTTATATTTAAGGTGCACCCTATTCTCATGGTTCATTACTTTTAACTGCATCAGAGAATGGGAATCCTCGCAAACAAGATTTGCCTGCTGCTGGGCAGAAGAAAATGCAAACCAATGTTCGCATATTGAGGGGTCATAGTGGTGCTGTTACTGCTTTGCATTGTGTAACAAGAAGAGAGGTGTGGGATTTGGTGGGTGATCGAGAAGATGCGGGTTTCTTTATTAGTGGAAGCACTGACTGTTCGGTGGGTTACCATATCTTGTTATTTTCTCTTTCAAGCCCATAATCAGCCATCTATATTTGCCTGTTGAACATGATCAATCTTCTCTTGCTTTTAAATGGCTCAATTTCTTGTGGAAAGCAAATGGTAGCGAATCAGTTTTTCCAAAAAAATTTGGTTTTGTTGTATGGAGCTCTCATAGTCTTTTCTTTTTTTCTTATCTAATGTCTACTTCCTGATTAAAAGTAAAATAGAGATCGAACTTAGGCTGGTTTAATTTTCAAATGATAGAAGTTGATACATGTGGTCCACTCGGGTCTTCAGTTATGTTTCTCAAAGAGTAGTTCCGTTGTCAAGCTCTCACAGACTTTGATTGTTCTGTTATTCTCGTTTTCTTGGATCATGTTTGATATATGGTCTTCTAACTGTCCGTTGGATGTCGTTGATTGGTATTTCAGTTGAAAAAAAAAAATCCCTGGACAGTGTTCATTAATTTAGTATCATTTCTTGTCTAATGGAATGGAACCTATGTGTTTCTTCTTTTATATGATTGCTCATATTAATTTGTTCCTTAGTCATTTTGAAGTATTTAATTGGCAATCATAAAGATCTTAGTTCATTGTCTTATTCCATGAAGTTTCAATTCAATATGTATATTTTTTCAGGTTAAGATTTGGGATCCTAGTCTTCGTGGTTCTGAACTTCGTGCAACCTTGAAAGGACATACAAGGTCTTTGTCATTTAAACCCTTATGTTGGTTTTTAAATTTCTATCCTGCTTCTATATTTTACTTAAGAGTTTAAACATTCTTTTGCCATGCAGAACCATCCGTGCCATTAGTTCTGATAGAGGAAAAATTGTATCTGGTTCTGATGATCAGTCTGTTATTGTATGGGACAAGCAAACGTCCCAATTACTAGAGGAGCTAAAGGGTCATGATGCTCAGGTTTGCTTGTTCAGAACATTCTTGATTCCAAACTGGGTGTAAACCTGGAATATTCATTTTCTGGAACTTGTCACCAGATGGTGTTCATAATTGTGTGTGTGTGTCTATATATATATATATATAGAGAGAGAGAGAGAGAGAGAGAGAGAGAGAAGAGAGAGAGAACAATGCCAATTATTATCAGCATTATGTTGATTATAATCTCTTAAATACTGACCTTTTATCCTTCTATTATTTCCTTTTATTATCTCTTAATTATAAAACTTCTATTTTTGTGGACGTATTAGAAGGGGGAAAAACTGCACTGTTTATCCGTTTCTTGAATATACATTAATTAGATGATTGAATTGCAAGATTTCAATTTTTCTGCTTCTGTAGGTCAGCTGTGTGAGAATGCTGTCTGGTGAACGTGTTCTAACATCTGCTCATGATGGAACTGTGAAGATGTGGGATGTTCGAACTGATACTTGTGTGGCAACAGTTGGTCGCTGTTCTAGTGCAGTTCTGTGTATGGAATATGATGACTCTACTGGGATTTTGGCTGCTGCGGGCAGAGATGCGTATGTATAAAAACACTAGCAATGCACCTGTGTATCATAAAATTGGATATATGGCCCACGTTTAAATTAACGTGATGAATCCTTTGCCTTTGTCAGGGTAGCAAATATCTGGGACATTCGTGCTGGTAGGCAGATGCACAAGCTGCTGGGCCATACGAAGTGGATAAGGTTAGCAACAAATCTTTTTGAAATTGGCATCTGTTTGAAATTTTGGAAGGAATGGTACTAATGTGTCAGTTATGCAGGTCTATTAGAATGGTCGGAGACACTGTCATCACAGGTAGTGATGATTGGACTGCTAGAGTTTGGTCAGTTTCCAGGGGAACATGTGATGCTGTTCTTGCCTGTCATGCTGGCCCGCTACTTTGTGTTGAATATTCAGCGTCAGACAAAGGAATAATAACTGGTTAGCCTGAGTCTGTTTGCATCTTTAGTAACCTTTACATGATTTGGTCCTTTTTGAAAAATATTAAAATGAATTTTAGTGCCAATTTCACCTCTTGGGCTGGAAAAAGAATAGAATATCTTAATAATAGTTTGAAAAATGTCCTCAGGTTCAACGGATGGGCTGCTCCGTTTTTGGGAAAATGAGGAGGGTGAGTTCAGTATTTAATTTTGACTTTCCGAGCATTATTGAAGTTTACTTTGCTGAGCATTATTAGGGTTTATTTTGCATTTGCTTTTATCCAACCTGGTTAAAGCGTGCTGAAGAATTAACCCAAAACTCCAAAACTAGTTTGACTCTTAATTGTGCTTCTTGTTTATAAGCAGTGCTAATAGTTTCTATTCTGTTGTGTGCGCAGGAGGTATAAAATGTGTGAAGAATGTAACTATTCATAGTGCTGCCATCTTATCTATAAATGCTGGTGAGCACTGGTTAGGAATAGGGGCAGCTGACAATTCTATGTCTCTCTTCCATCGACCTCAAGAGAGACTTGGTAGCTTCCCTAATGCTGGATCAAAAATGTCTGGGTGGCAACTTTATCGGACCCCACAAAAGACCAGTGCTGTGGTATGCTTATTTTTCCCCTAAACTTTGCATATAATTATATCATATCTGCACTCATATACATGCAAAAGCACATCAATAAATAATGTAAACAAAATAACCCCTGATTCTTTTCCTTTATTGGAATTTGTCTTCATGAGGATATTGATGGAACTCATTCCAGTGTTCTTATTACTTGCTTTGTAATTATGCTTCCAGATATCAGAGAAAAATATAGAAGGGAGGATTGTTTTTTTTGGCCAGTAGAAGGGAGGATTGAATAGGATAAATTAAACCTCCTTCAACTAGAGGTTAGACTTAAAAGAGGGGATAAGAGAGATGTCGTTAAATAGGTCCTCCCCTTATGCGTCAATACCTTTTAGGCTCACCCAAACTCCTAATAATTATCAATTAAATGCCTCAGATATCTAAAAATTGTATGTCTCACTTATATTATATCGATGTTGCTTCCAAGTATATTTTGAGTTGATTTAAACTCTTTACCTAGCAGTTTTTTATCTTCTTCATAAAAGCTCAAGATCCGTGCATGTTGAGATTTGATATGTTTTTGTGGTACCCAGGTGAGATGCGTGGCTTCAGACCTAGAAAGAAAAAGGATATGCAGTGGTGGTCGAAACGGACTTCTTCGACTCTGGGAAGCGACAATCAACATCTAATTTCTACCCCCATGATGTGTATTTGCGGCAGTGTTGGTTATAAGAGGTAACAGAAACAGAAGTTGTGATTGCCATGGTCAACTTTTGCATGGTTTTTCTTGGTTGATCTAATGGCTTATACCGTTGTAAATTTGTAATCATATTATGAATGAATTCCTATACTAAATCTTGATATATATGGTCTCTGGGTATTTAATCCCTTGCTATCATCATACGAAAGGTGTCTGTATTTCAACAGTTTTGATCTTGTACAACAATTAACAGGTTTTGGTATTTCACATACCAAAGTTGTAACTCTTCATTATTATTTAATTAAAGTTGTAAAATTGCCTTTGTTAATTTGATTTTATTCAATGCGGTGAGTCGTAATTTATTGAAATATTCATTTATTTATAACATATATGTTTTCATCATGCTTTAGGTATCTGGTAAATTTTCCCAATTTTGAGTCCATTCCTTCTCGTCTTGAATCTGAGCAATCGAACTTACCTGAGTTTATTAACGAAGTTGAATAAGCCAACAAAGGGAATTACGAAGGGTGTAAATTCTAAGTTGACTGTAGGAGGAGCATTAAAATATATTTACATACATACAAATCGATAGAGCATAAAATTTGGAATGTCCAAAGTTGTAAGAACAAAAGTTTGGAGTCTCAAAGTTCCCCTAACAAAAATGGGGAGGAAAAAAAAAAAAAGAAACAGGTTGGGTATCTATCTTGTAAGTGGCAACCTCTCTAGTTTTCAGTGAAGTTTTTTGTTGGTATATTTACAAGTTGATCTTGTTCGAACCGGGTCGGCCAATTATGTGGATGAAGTTCTCCCAAAAATGAATCCGAGACTTTGCTTAGGGGGAACAAGTGCCGAGATCACCTAATTGACTCTGATTTCTCTTTACTTGAAAGCTGAAAAAACAGTTTAAGAAACACTCATCAATGTTATATATATACATATACATACATATAATATATCAACAATGTATAAAAAAAATTAAAGAAATTAATGAGGGTTCAAGAAAAAGATGAGGTATATATATACCCTTAGTTTGGTGGCCTTCAGCTGCAAATTTAGAGCCTTTTGCTTTTCCAAGTAATCCTTGACTTTCTGTATTGACTGATTATAGCATTGCAAATTGAAAAAGAGAAATCATTAGAAATTCACATCCTCTAGACATTTGTGACACTATAGAAAAGGAATACCATATTATGAAAGAGAAAAAAAAATGTAAATTATCTGCATACCTCTACAAGTACTCGTTTGTGATCTTCCAATAGCGTCAATTCATTGTCCAATTCTTCTCGCGACTGCAAAAGTGAAATCCATTTTTTTGTTCATTAATCATGCATCTTTAAATTTTCTAAATTAGTTTTTCTTCATAAATGTCAAATTAAATACACAATATTAAAACAATGAATTCATTGATGAGGGCCTGAAATCTAATCTAAATTTATATAAACCTTGCATGATAGTATTGTTATGGTAAAAGAGTTATACTTTTGGAAGAAGGTTAACTAAGGGATAAGACTCCAAGTTTGGACTTGGACGTACGAAATTCAAATCCTAAAAGAGAATTATTAAAGGCAAATTATACAATACACCGGCGGTGGAGTTTAGCAGACTACACAAGCGGATCCTGAAGGGTGACATGTGTCCTCTAGGGACTAGATTGGAATATTTAAAACTTAATTAATTAAAAAAATGGATATGTGTCAACTCCACAACCCGCTTGTGGAGTACAAAATTTACACCGCCGGTGTATCAAATAATTACCCATTATTAAAAGCTTTTAACAGCCCTAGGGCTCCGAATTAAACCTAAGATCTTAATCCATCACCCGAAAAACAAGCTTTGGTTGCAGTTAATTGTTTAACTTAATTAAATTGGGATATTGAACATAACCCTAAATTACGAAATTAACAATTTGGCAAAGATAATGAACAGTAGTGCAGAAGAAAATTACCTTTCTCTTGGCAGATTTCTTCTGAGGTATGATGGGATTATCAGCCTCTAATACTTTGGCTGGCTCTTTTATTTTGATTCCTTCGGATCCCTAATTTTAATCAAATTTTTAACATAATTAAATTAATAATTTAATTAGGGTTTAAAAGAAAAGCCGATCAAAAACAAAAAGAATTCAATAGGGTTTATGTTTAACCTAAAAGTACTTGAAAGTTGATTGAAACCCTACCTCAACTTTCGAAACAGCCACTACCTCTGCCGCTTCTCCTTCGAATGCTTCTTTGGCCTACAAAGAAAATTACAAAAAATCGTCGTAATTAAGAACTTGAACAAAGAGGAAAGAAATAAAAAAATTCTCAAGAAAACACATAAACTAAAAACATGATTAATTGATTATAGTTGTAGAGATTGAAAAATAAATAAAAAACAAAGATCACTAACCCTTTTTCTAATGGAACCCTTTTTCTCATAATCCATAACTTTAACATCTTCTTCTGCTTTGGGGCCAGAAGTTTTTTGATCATCATCCTTTATTCGTATTCCATGAGTCTTTTCACGTTTAGGAAGCTTGATTTTTATTCTTGTAGTGGCATTAATGGGATTATTATCACAAGAAGTACTCTTTACTGCTTCAGCTTTGATTTCCGAATTATTCTCTTCATCAAATTTAGTATGTTGATGGTGGGAAACAGGCTTCGAAGACTCACTCTGATCAGAAAAGGATGACGAAGTTTTAACCTGCGAAGAAACAATATGATTGGGATTATTAGGTGACAAAGGGATATTGTCAATATTAATGGCGGATCTTATCCCTCGAAATCCCCATTCTGGAACTACAGGTACAGGTTTAGGTTTGATTATAAGGCTAGGAAGTTCTAGCAAGATGCTGGCTACTTCCATCTCTTTATCGTCGAAATCATCCCAGCTGCTCATCGGAATGGTTTAGTGTTTCTTTTGGCTCTGGTTTTTAGTTTTGGTTTATTTGCTTTTACTTATTTATGGTTCAAATTAAGGTTTTATACCATGTACTTGGGAGGAAAGAAAGTAGGTTTTTTTACAAATTAGGCTACTTTTTTATTTATAAATTAGAAATCTAAGAATGGTGAATGTGTAAGTATATATGTTTTACTTTTGTGTAAGGTTGCTGTTTCTCTTTAGGATTGAATTAACATATATTGGGGATTTGATCAGATGGTTGTTATTTTTTTTCTTTAAATATTTTTAATGGTTAAAAAATGCAAAACAAGAATAATAATTTCAATATTTACAAATTACAATGCTTTATATATGATGTGCTTCAATTAACCTTCATACTTTCCTTTATGACTATTGGAATAGTCAATGCTAAAACTTTTCACTGTTTAACCATAAGCTAAAAGATGTGAAAACATATCAAAACATCAAAAGCCATAACATATGGCAATAAGTAAACCAATCAGAACAAAATTGTTTAAGAACCTCTTAAAAAAATAAATAAAAGCAACTAACATTCTAAACGGCATTCCATCCAAACGGGGTATCAAAATACAATGCGAGAGATTGCACCAAGAAGGAAGTAAATCAATTAGATCAGCAACGCTGCTGCTGGAACAGAGACACCAAAACTTGCAACCTAAAAAATATTAGGGAATTGTACCCAAAAAAAAAATATTAGGGAATTAATATAATATAGCAAGGGCCACGAACAAATAGAGAGAGTAATTTCGAGTTGGGCTAAAGGTCACCTGTGGCTAACGGGGGGCATCTTAAGCTTTCACGATGTTGAATATGATTTAATCATTGGTGAGCTCAACTTCATCCAAACAGAAACGCTTCTGACCTGAGAAAATCCAAATCCCACCAGATAACCACATTGGCGGAAGAGTGAACAAAGACAACAAATCCAAAGACATGAGGCTGTAAATTTTGGACAGAATGGGGCACTTACACACTTGTTAAAAGTTTGGAGTGGTGTTTGAAAGTCAATTGAACCGGAGGGAATCCGATTGATCAAATATATTGCAGATAAAAGGGCTTCACCCCAATAGGAAGTTGTCATATGAGCTTCGAACAATGAAGCACACACCACTTCCAAAAGATGACGGTTCTTTCGCTCAGCCACCCCATTTTGTTGTGTGGTGTATCTGGGCAGGTAGTTTGATGAATAATTTCTTGTTCCTCCATAAAGCTCTTAGTTTCGACACTTTTATATTCCCGTCCATTATCACTTCGAAGCACTTAAACCTGTGAATTATATTGAGTTCTAACTATTTTATGGAATCTTTGAAACAAGAGATTGACTTCTCCCTTAGACTTCATAATCAATAACCAAGTCATCCTAGTACAATTGTCAATAAAAGTAACAAACCAACGTGATCCCCTTAAATGGGAACTTTTGCAGGACCTCAAACATCAAAATGAATAATCATAAGGAGTAGGATTTTTATTCAAAATTAAAGGGTACTAAGAGACACGGTGACTCTTAGCCAGTTCACAAATTTATGCAGCGTATAGCGTGAAATCAAACTCACCAAGAATCCACTTGGATGAAAGTTGATAAAAATTCCATACCAGGAAAATTTGATAAAAATTCCATATCAGGAAAATAAAACTGAAATAAACTTATGAAAATATGTGATTCTACATAAACTAGGGTTTTCTAAACCTTAAATACCCTGTCAAAACTAATTAAGTATTAAACAGAGCAAAATACTAAAGCCCAATATAATAAAATAGAGTCCAAAACGTAATAATAAAATCAACCAACTCAGCCCAACTCAAAACCCCAATTAATCAGCTCTTGTCTAGGAAAATAAAACTGAGATAAACGTATGAAAATATGTAATTCTACGGCTAAATGCGTGATTCAGGATCTAACGTTTTCTCGAAAATGCAATTCAGGATGCACCATTATGACTTGTGTCAATTCAGGATATAACGTTATCGGGTTATGTTATTTCAGGATATAGACAGATGAAACTAAGTGTTTGCCCTACACGCACCATACAGATGCTGACACGTGTCTTTTTTTTTTAAATTTTCTGATTTTAAACTTTTAAAAATTAATTATTAAATACCCCCATTTTCTTTTTTTCATCTCTTGACAGGAACACCTTCAAGAACACCTAGAACAAATATGGAGAACCCATAAACTCCACCACCAACCTCCTTCCTCCGCCACCAAAATCCTTCCTCTTGTGTACTCCATATAGTTTTTGATGATAACAAAACATTCTATATTAGTGGGACTAACCAAGCTATCTAGTGTGCAGTGACAAATTGAGTGACACTTAACATATGCTCAGGCACAAGCCTATCTAACAAGACTCAATATCACAGAAGAAACACACTATGAGTGAATCCCTCCACAGTGAGTGGTTCTTAGACGAAATTGAAGAAGACTTAGTCCACAACAAGTTCAACAATCATCTCAGTGGGACTAAAGTCATAACAAAAGAGAATGCATATGAAGAAGTGACTGAAGAATACAAGAAAGAGCAATATTAGTGCCACCAATTCAGAGGCACAATTTAGTGGGACTAAAAGAAGATGGACAACATATCCTGACATTTTTTTGACAGCATCGGAAAACGACAAAATAACGGGATTAAGATTCAAAAAGACGCTACAACGGCTAGTTTCGACATATATGTATTTAAGACATGAAATGATCGTTGTGAAGTAGTTTTTGAGCATTGAAGAACTCCTTTGAAAGCATTTTACTCTCAAGAATCTTCTCCAAGCCGTACAACACTCTTATTCTTTGTATTTGTTTTGTCTTTAGCAAGACAGTTCTTAACTCTTTTCTTGTAAATCTTGCACAGCTCTTACTCTGTGTATTTTGATCACTTAGGATCACTTTACACACTTCAAACTTTGTTTATTTGATTGTGGTTAAGTGCGGGGAGCACTTGTTCGAGCTAGGGTGTTAGCTCGTGTGGATTTCAAGCTTGGGGAAAGCTTGGTTTGTGTAAAGGCTTGGTGTAGGCCCGTAACTACATCGGATTAGTGGATTTGGTGAAAATCCTTGATTGGGAAGATCAAGGTAGAGGACGTAGGTCAGGTGGACCGAACCTCTATAAATCGCGTGCCAAGCTAAGCAATTGCTAATCCGTCTTAGTTATATTGCCTTTATTAGTCTTTATTATTGCCATTCATTGTTCTGTTCTCCCCTGCCCTCTGCATTAACTCTCTCTGGCATTTTCCTCATTTCAGTCTCTTTCATTTAATGCATGTGCTATATATCTGCTATTTATTTAGTTGCACTAGTTTCTATCTTCTATCTGGTCGCACTAATTCTCTGTGCTGCAGAAAGATTATTGAGTTGAAAGAATTTGCGAAGTGGGCTATTCACCCTCCTCTAGCACCACATTTGTGACCAACAATTGGTATCAGAGCCTGTCTCTTGATCCCACGGATTTACATCCCCAAGAGTGATCCAATATGGCTGCTTGAAGCTCTTCTAAGAATGTTGCAAATATTGTAGCAGAAGGCCAGTCCACTCATAGACCTCCTCTGTTTGATGGAACAAACTATCAATGCTGGAAAAACAGAATGGTTGTCTATCTTAAGGCCAATGATTTTGACATGTGGAGAGTAGTTGTAAATGGACCATTCGTTCCTAAGAAAACAGATGATGAAGGAAGACAAGTTGATAAAAGTTGGGAAGAATGGAATGAAGCTGACACTCGAAAGATTCAAGTCAACTTCAAAGCTGTAAACACTCTGCATTGTGCCCTGAGTGCCACTGAATACAACATAATTGCTGGATGTGAAACTGCAAAGGAAATCTGGGATAAGCTTGAAGTCACTCATGAAGGAACCTCTCAAGTAAAGAAGTCTAAAATTAATCTCCTTACTCTTGAGTACGAGTCCTTCAAAATGAAGCCAGATGAATCTGTCACAGAAATGTATGACAGATTTGTAAGTATCACAAATCAGCTTAAGCAGCTGGGAAAGGCCTATTCAGAAAGTGATATGGTGAAAAAACTGCTTAGAGCAATGCCTAAATCCTGGAGTCCCAAGACTCTTGCCATCTGGGAATGCAGAAATCTGAACACCACTACATTTGATGATCTATGTGGATCCCTACTCACATATGTATCAGAACTAAAGCATTCTGCTGACAGAAAAGAAAAAATGACTCGCTCTTAAAGTCTCTGCCCTCGAGGAAGAAATAGTGGAGCTGACACTAGGTGAGAGTGGCTCATCTGATGATGACAATGATTTTGCAATGCTTGCGAAAAAGTTCAGAAGGCTAAAGGGAAGAAGAAATCAACTTATCTACAAGAGAGGCCAAAGAAGAGATCGATTCAGAAAAGACAGAGATAGATACAGGAATGATGAGTACAGGGATAACCAGTTCACTTGCTTTGGATGTGGAAGACCTGGTCACATCAAAAGTGATTGTCCACTCAACAAAAAGGAAGCCCCTGGAAAAGACAAAGGGAAGAAAAGAGCAATGGTTGCTGGTACCTGGTCGGACAGTGATGTCTCAGACTCAGAAGCTAGTGACAATGAACAAGGAGCCAAGGCTAATATATGCCTTATGGCAGAAGAGGAAAGCCTTGAGGTAAACCCTAACCTTCCTGATATTTTTGTTGATGAGATGCATGATGAATATGATGAATTGTTTCAAGAGTATGAACACACTGTTATTATGTATAAATGGTTGAAGAAAAGAAATACTGAGATAATGCTTGATTTGGAATCTACTAAAAACAATATGGATAGCATGACTGTTAAATATGATGCATTATTTGCTGATCTTGAGCATGCTAAAGCTGAAAATGAGAAACTGCCAAATCATCATTTATTGCATGTGCTATATATCTGCTATTTATTTAGTCGCACTAGTTTCTCTCTTCTATCTGGTTGCACTAATTCTTTGTGCTGCAGAAAGATTACTGAGTTGAAAGAATTTGCGAAGTGGGCTATTCACCCCCCTCTAGCACCACATTTGGGACCAACGCCTCTGCCACCAGAATGTCCAATAACAACTCAAAATATTTTTACCAAAAAACATAAGCTCCAAACCCTCATATAATTGCAAGAGGACCAAGAAACCTTGGCCCAAGAACTGCAAGAAGCTTATCAGCAAGAGCATTCGGGTGGATGTAATTGCTAAGTGGATACAACATGAACATGAACCCAAATGCACCCAAAAAGGCAATAAAAGGAGCTTGCTTTCAGGCCTGCTTTTAATAAAAGGCAAGTTGATGGTTCCAGTACTTTTAAGATGGTTTCCAATGTGCAAATAAATGGCCAATATAATCCATCATGTGGAAGTGAGAGTCCTGATCATGTTTGCTCTGTGTGTGGTAACGAAGAAGAATTGATTGTCTGCCAACAATGCCCTGTGGCATTCCATCTCAAGTGCGTTGGCCTCAAACAGGTTCCAAAGGGCCTCTGGTTTTGCCCTTCTTGCTGTTGTGGGATTTGTGGGAATTGCGTTGAGGGTTGTAATTCTACTTGCAGTGCAAAAAAGAGCCTGCTTTGACAACACATTAGCCAACTTTGTCTATAGCAACATGAACTCAACAGCCATAGGCAAATTAACCCATGTCTTCAAAAACGGTATAATTAAATAGGATACAAAAGAACATTAACCCAACTACCGAAGTGGGATAATCTTCTTAAGAGTCATAAGCTCAATCCCCAAAAATTTTTGCTACTCAGGTTCACCAAACAGAGGCTGCCCCTCTGGTTTGCAAAACGACTTACATGTCTCTCTTCCTTCAAAAGAACTAAGAAATCAAATCCCCAGAAAAGCTTTGATTTTTTTCCAACTCAATCAGGACGATCTGCAACTTGACTCGGTTCCCTGACTCTCGTGTTTCACCGCCGTATTAGCTTCCCTTAACGCCTCCACCTCTCTCCGATAGCCCATCAACCATCTCTCGAATCCCTCCTCATCGCTCAAGTCCCCTCTTTGATGACGCGCTGAGTCGACTCAATGAAAATAAGGGAGCTTTTTTAGATGGGTTTGTGGAGAAGCGAAGCAGAGGCGACACTAATTAACAAAATAGGGGCTAGGGTTTTGGTTTAAGGGAGGAGTAGGAAGAAGGCGAAGCAGAGGCGGTGTTTGTTTTCTTCAGATCTGGAATCAAATATGGGGAGGGAAAGGTCGAAAGTATTTTTGAAAAAGGAGAAGAAGATAAACTTTTTATTTTTTACATTTTTTTTTATCATTTTCTGGAAAATAAAAAAACCTTTTTTTTCTTTCTATTTCGTATTCCATCTGGCAATTTAAATCCATGTGGATTGTCTCACGCGAGGAAGATAGCGCGTGGTTTCACAACAGACGGATCCGTTAGATTTTATCCTGATTTAACCCAAAACGATAACGTTATATCCTGAATTGACACAAGTCATAACGTTAAGTCCTGAATTGCATTTTCGAGCAAACATTAGATCCTGAATTGCTATTTAGCCGTGATTGTCGAAACTCGGGTCCGAGGAACCCTGTCGAGACGACGTTGGAAAGGGAGTCGCCACTAATCTTTTTTCTAAGGTGTGATTAGCCACCTATCCGATTATTAAGTCTAATATTAATCTAAGCTTGGCGAAGGTAATACTAAACCTAATACAGTCTGCTTAACCAGAGTCTATGGGTTCGGGAGTCGGTTACGCTCGGGGAAGGATTAGCACCCCCGACACGCCCGTCAAACGACGGTACCTCTAGTCTAAACTAAATCTAATGGGTTCAATACAAAATGTTGCTTTTAGATCTTGATTATTGGAGGAAAAGGGTTATAAAAGAAAATAAAACCATTTTTGAAACCAATGTCGAGAATTCGGAGAATGTAATCGAACAACGTCGATCAATTTAAAACCCCTTATTCGGAGAATGTAATCCATTTTTTTTTGCTGCAAATCAATCAATCAATATATATATATATATATATATATATATATATACTAGTAAATACACGTACGATGCACGTATGTTAATCATTTATAAATTATAAGAATTAAAATAATATAAATATAATAAATAGAATATTAATTTGTAATATAACATGAAAATTTTATCATTATAAATCAAATAAAATAAAAAAATCCAAATCTAAATGCAAATCCAAATCGGCAATGAAATAAGCTAAAAGAAGTTAAAAGGCTAAGGGCGAATTGGACAACTGGGGACTTTTCTGCACATCAAGAAAATAATTAGCAAAGTTCAAAATCAAAAATGCACAAATTGAAAAATGGACAAACTTAAATAGAATACACAAATAAAACCAAGACAATTGGAAAAGAAATGAAGAACCTCAAAAGGACAAAGGCACATTGATTAAAGAACATACTTAGGGTAAATGGATACTTAATTGAACCAAAATAAGAAGCGAAACTTTGAATTTAAAACCTAGATTAAGACAAATTTAGAATCAATTTCTTTTCAAGTTATCCTTTTATTTGAGAAATTTTGATTCTAGCTCCAAGTTTGGTTTTTTTCCAAAAATTCAAAAATAACCCAAGGTGGTCAAACATGCCATCCTTGAATTATTTTGAAATTTAAGCAAAAAAAAACGCAACTTTAAACCAAAATCCCAATTTCCCAAATTAAAATTAACTCACTTGGAAATCACAAGTCAAAATGAGTCATCCCTAAAAGAATAATGAAATCAACACTCAAAATTTAAAAGCTTGATTTTCCTTAAACATAGTACCAAACCTCAAAGAAATGCAATCACAATCAAAATCAAGTACATCATGCTATGATAACCAAAGGTCACAACTTTAACATGAATATAAACAATTCGAGTCAAAATGAACCATTAAAGCAAGATGGATCCAACCTATCATGAAATACTAATTAAAGATAGCATCTTTTTACTAAAAGCCTAAACTTTAAACCAAATCAATGCTCTAATCAATAAATTAACATACTCAAGACTAAATTGGTCATACAACACCACAAATACAGGATTTAACAATCACCCACACATATCATGGATCAAAGAAAAAAACAACATAATCACAAGGAAACAAGCTCAAAAACACATGGACAAAGGGTCAAATTGAATAAATTGAAAGCTTGGAGGCAAAAGTAAGAAGTGATACCTGCTAAAACGGCGTCGTTCCGAAAAAGAGGTTTATAACCCTCGACTCTTCTCTTCTTCTTCCTTACCTCTTCTTCTTCTTTACCCGAACCTTCTCTCTCGAACATATCTTCCCTCGTCAACCCTTCATCGCCGATTGGAAGCTCTAGCCACTTGGTTTTTCCGGATGCGACGCACCTATCAACCTCCTCTACTTAAGATCTCCTCCAAACACCCGATAGACCTCCTTAACCAAAAAAGTTTTGAGCTTTGAGCAGTTTCAACAATGAGCCGAACCTTTGACACCCGACTTCCGGTGATTTTGCTGTCGAATCGTCCTCACGCTCTTAGATTCTGTCTTACGCTCTGCCCTTCATCAATAGCTCGACTCAATTTGAGGTAAGCGACTTTAAATCGAAAAAATTCTCAACCTTTTTCCTAAGAACCCTAGTCTGAACTCATTCTTTTTTCTTGCTTTCTATGACTAACTGATGACGATTTTTTTTTTTAGAGAATGCTTCCTCTTTCTTTTTTTCGAATGGGATCGAAAGATTTTCTTTGTTTCAGTGAGGGAAAGTCTCTTGTTTTAGAGTGGGTCGTGAAATTTCTATGTATCTTCAGGGCGTATATGTGTTTCGGGTGTAGAAGGGAAGGTTTTTTTTTGTGTGTGGGTGTTAGAGAATCTGTGGTTGTTATATGGAAGGGAGAGGCTCATGTAGTATTTTCCTTCGAGTGAGAAGATGAGAGTTGTGTAATTTTTTGTGGTGTGGTTGTGCAGAGATGAATCAAGATGAGGGTCTGTGTGCAGTTTTTTGTGAGGAGAAAATCGAGGGAGAAAAAATGAGTGAGAGGGTGTGTGGGAAGGATCGAGAGATAGTCAGGGAGAGAGTGTTCAATTTGAGGGAAGGTTCTCCATGAGAGGGAGTGGGAAAGGGACAAGCTATGGAGGGAGCAGGAGGTTGGAGATGAGCTTTTTGTGTGTTGGGAAGAAGAGCAAGCGTGAGAGAAAATTGAGGTTGTGTGTACTCTATAGTATGTAGGTAGGCTCGAGACAATTAGGGTCAAGAAAATGGGCGAGAATTCTTGTTATCAGCGGGTGTGAGATGATGATGAGAGATTTTTTGGTAGAGAGCCGAGAGAGATGTATCTATGGGGATCAGGTGGTCAAAGAGAGTGAAGTGAGAGAGAGGATTGTGGAGAAAAAAATGTAGAGAGGGAAAAGATGGTTGTTGTGTGCCAGGGGAGGTGAGTTCTCTCCCTCTTTTCGGTTACAGTGCATCTCCCTGCTAACTATCCCTCCTATCTCATTTCTTCTTTTTCTTTTTCTTTTTCTTTTTTCTTTTTTCTTTTCCTAACTAACTGATTCCTCCTCATCCAGCGAATTCTGTTGCCAATTTTGACGCTGATTCCCCAGTGAGCTGTCCCTTTGGGAGGATAAGATTCATGGTGAGCTGGCCAGGTTAGTTTTTTTGCTTTTTTTTTTTTTTTTTTGCTCAGACTCCCCAGCATTTTGTTCATCCAATTTCCCTGCACACGAGCACACTGTTTAGTGGCACGAGATTGGATGTATTTTAGCTATTGAATTGGGCAGTATCTGAATTCATTATTTTGATTGCATTTTCCTTTCATATGCCACTGCTTCATTAGTCCATTGCAGCTAATTTTGATATCCTCATATGGATTGATTCTGCCTTTTGTTTGTCTAATTCCCCTGCACATAAGCACAATGTACTATAGAAATGACTAAATGGCCTTGTAATCTGGACTTGTTGAACTTCCTAATTTTCCCTTCCTTCTTTGTTTTTCAACAGGTTTGCCAAAGTTGAAGAAGAGTCAAGGTTGAAGAAGAGAAATATGCAGATGGGATCCTTGCCTACCAGAGCTACTAACTTCAATTTGTACTAATATGTAGACCATATGTAATTCAGTGAATGGAAAATGAACATGGCTTGTTTAAATCTCTTATACAAATGCAATTTACCAATCCCTTTTATTGATACAAGATAACTGACTATATGCAAACTGTGGAAAGAAATAGGTCAATGCAAGACTTGTTTGAATGCGCACATGACTAGTAGACAAAAAAAGACATAAAAAATGAGTATGCCTAATAATAAATGAGCATGAATATGACCAAAGTAACTAATAAAAACATGCATATGATTGATGTAATTGAGGAGAACATGAGAATAAATTGGATATAAAAATGCTAATTGAAAACTAGGCCCATTACAATAAGGGCTTAAGCTATATGATCAAAGTGCAAAAAAGTTGAATTACTAAATGAAGTTAAATCATGAATTATGTAAAAAATGCCAAAGATGCATATTCTAAGATTTTTTTTGGGTTTTTCAAATGCAATCTAAATGACCAAAATAAAATAGTTAATCTAAATTAGAAGTGTATTGTAAATGACCAAAATGCCCCTGGATGTGTAAATGACTAAAATGCCCCTAGGTGACCCTAAAGCCAATTAAGAAACAAATTAAAGGATACAGGATTAAAAATGGGTGTCTACAGCTGCCCCTCTTTGTGCACTTTCCAACTATCGAGAAGTGAGCAAAGAAGTAGTTTGTATACTTTTTGAGAGTTAGGAAGTGCACAAAGAAGTAGGCACCCGTCCCTACTGCCGAGTCAGACATTTACCTTTCTTTTTACTTCGAAATGGATCGTCTCCCGATCAACTTCTTTGAATTGTCTTCCAATCTAATATTAAAAGGACCGTCTCCGGTTTATCCTTTGAACTGTCTACCAATTCAATCTCAAAAGGACCGTCTTCCGCTTATCCTTTGAACTGTCTACCAATTCAATTCTATAAAAGGACAGTCTTCCGCTTATCCTTTGAACTGTCTACCAATTCAATCTTTAAAAAAAGGTAATGCACCGTATGGAAACGGATGTGGCTTGGATGAAACCAAGGTTTGAAATGACTCGTATGGAAACGAGTTCGGCTTGTGGAAAAGCCTATGTTGATAATTGACTCGTATGGAAACGAGTTTGGCTTGTGGAAAGGCCTGTGTTGATATTTGACTCGTAAAGAAACGAGTTTGGCTTGTGGAAGAGCCTGTGTTGATAATTTACTCGTATGGAAACGAGTTTGGCTTGTGGAAAAGCCTATGTTGATAATTGACTCGTATGGAAACGAGTTTAACTTATGGAAAAGCCTGTGTTGATAATTGACTTGTATGGAAACGAGTTTGGCTTGTGGAAAAGCCTATGTTGATAATTGACTCGTATTGAAACGAGTTTGGCTTATGGAAAAGCCAAAGCATTCGGATGGAACCGATGCAAAATTTTGAGAATTGAATTTGAACCACATGGAAGTGATTTTGGAAGAAAATACCTTTGGAAAATAACTCTGAATCTGATGTTGTAACTGAAAACTTCTTGATTGATGATGAAAAAGGACCAATGTGCGGTCAACTTGAAAAACAACTTGAAAAATGACTCTGAGTCTGAGGTTGTAACTGAAAACTTCTTGATCGATGATGAAAAAGGACCAATAACTCTGGTCTGACGTTGTGATTGAAAATTTTTGACTGTTGCTTTGAATCTTTGCTTTCTTAACTTTGCTTCATTTTTGTTCGTCTTGCTTTGTCCTTGAATTTGCTTTCTTGCTCATGCTGAGGTCTCCATTTTGCCCCGGGTCTGACTTGAATAATATGCTTCGAAAGATTCCTTTGCTTATCCCACTACTCCCTGTACAAAATTCGACCAAAAGTTAAAATGTGGATATCAATCATGTAAGTGAAACTCTTCGAAACATGTCATGAATTCATAAATATTGCCCCAATATTATCCTTATGGAATATATGCCCCAAACAGTTTAGGCTGGAAGAAAAACTCATTTTCTTTGAAAACTTTGTTAAATTTAAACTCTGAAAAGAATTGGTGGTCACCACTTAAATGCCCTTTGAAAAGCGAATTTTGATCTTGGACACACAAATGGAATGCAATCCTACTTTGAAAAGCGAATTTTGATCTTGATCTCATAAATGGAAAGCAATTTTATTGTAAAACTTCTTGTTCTGAAAACTTTTTTCCTGAGACATGATTTGAGTCAACACTCTATGAAAATTTTGAGATTTGAAAATTTGTCGAATAGAGGTATGGCTTCAAAGAATTGGGTTCCTTTGACAGAGCTGAAGTGTTTGATGCTTGAATTGCTCACTATGGTAGAAGTGTCATCTTTCCATTTCTTTGTTGAAACTGTGGGTGACTCCTTGATTTCCCATTCTTGCTCTAGACTGCCCTTTCGGGTTTTCACCCTATAGCTCTTTTTTTTTTTTTTTTTGCACTTGGAAAACTCTAAATTCACCCGAAAACTCTTCTTAAAAGTTTTGACCCAAAACATTTTGCAAAAAGGACTGTTATTTTTGTTGAGGAAAAATTTCTTCTCGAATGTCCTCACTTGATCAAAGATGGACTTTTATTAGGCACGTAATGTAGGCTAGGGTTCTGGGTTGCCAAAGAAAGGATATAAAGGCTCAAAAACGTGTTTGAGGGTATTTGAATCAAGGATCATTTTTTGTCATGTGAAGGATCTTATCATACCAATTGTCCTTTGCTCCATCAATCAATTCTCTTTTGATTTTGATTTTTGATTTTGATTTGATTTTTTTGATTGACTTTGATTTGTTTTTTTTTTTTAAATTTCTTGATGGAGTGGACTCAATCACTATCGGGATGCCCCATTCAAATATTGAATGCACACCCTTTCTTTCGATGTTGATCCTTTTTCACCTTTACCCCCCAGCGTGGAGGGTGATCCTTGATTAGGGTTTATCTGAAAAGAAATCAATTAGACTCAAAGGGGGACAACAATGGATATTTTTCTACAAGTGAAGGGAATATGAAAGAAGGCCATTTATCACTTCAAGATTGAACATCTTCATTGAAGAGCATTCCCCGAAAAAACGAGTTTCGAAATCATTTTTGGAAATCAATTTTATCCAAATCTTTTTTTGAAAACCATGACTCTTTTGAAAACCACTTTGTTGGACTCCTCTAGATATTCCAAGTGCCTTTATTTCCTTTTTTTCATTTTCATTTTTTCATTTTTTCAATTTTTCATTCATTTTTTTCATTCTTTTATTATTGGGAAATCATGACAGAAATTTATACCACCCTTCAATGAAATAACCTTCCTAATGATGAGCCTGATCGAACTGATTTGCACTCTTTGAGTTGTCCACTGCTTTTTCTAGCCGACAGAAAAGAAAAGGCTAGAGATATTGAAAATTCACCCTGATGACTTAAGGGACATTGAGAAAATTTGAAGTTCGGTCATCTCATCCAAGGCATCGTGATAACATTAATAATATTACCGAATTGCCCCTTCCAGAAGAAAACAAGACTTCGATGTTAGGTTCAAAGATAATGGGTTGAAGCTGGATTTGAAGGAATTTGGAGTTTCGGGGTAGTGTTGACGCCCATCATATTGTCCCTTCAAAACCTTTTGGAAAACATAGATTCAGTCACTTTGAAATCATGGTCTTGACCAAAACTGATTTTGAAATCATAACTCGAAACCAACCATCATTCCTTTGCTCACAACTCGAAATCATAGTTTTGATTAAAACTCATCATTCCTTTGCTCATAATCCAGATAAAGACCATTGACCCTTCCGCAAACACACTTGATTCAGTTTTAGTGGTAAACACCAATCCATTTCAAAAGCATATGATTGATTACCTGAAGGAACCCTCCCTTTATTACCATTATCCTTTAGTGCAAGCTCATGCAAATATTTACAAAAGAGTTCTTCTATCTACCAAATGCATGTTTGAAGGTAAATGAAAAAGGTAAGGAAAATGCCCTTGTTTGGCACCCATCTCTATGACTGCAAAGATCCAAAGTAAATCGACATGTCTTGAGCTCTGTCTGCGATATCGACATCTGTGAAATTGTGAATGCTTTAAGAAATGGAATGATGTATGATAATGAGTGATGTGACAATGTTCTGAACTAGGAAAAGCATCCATTTTATTACAAAAAATGACAAAGTGAAACAAAAGCCTACACAACTATCCTAATGCTCTTGGGCAGAAACATCAGGGATCCTAATCTGAAACCAATCTCTATTGTTCCATTCACTCCGATAACTATCCAATGTTGACCATGTTCTGATTAGAAACTCAACAACCTTGCCTTGATCAATGTTTGCACTCTCTTCTTCAAACTGGTGCAATCCTCCGTGGAATGACCTTGAACATTCATATGGTATTTGCATTGCACATTGGGATCATACCACATGGGATAAGGAGGTTGCATGGGTTCCACATACACTGGTTCCACAAGGCCCTGCTGGATGAGTTGATGAAGCAATTCTGTATAAGTCATGGGAATTTGGGCAAACTTGAATCTCTCCTGATGAGACATGTATCCCTTTTGTTGGTCCTTTGGAATGGTTGGTTCTGAACCAAGTGAAGATACTGGTCTTTTCTTCGATTCTCGAGGATATTCATGAGATTGAAAGCTTGGTTGAGGAATCGACTGGTATGGATAGGGACCTTGATTCACATATGAGTTTGTTGGTGGAAGGGATGGATGGGTAGGGTATGGGTTATATGGCCTCGAGTGATCAAACTGTTGTCCTCTAAGGCTGACCCTTCTTTGGTTCTGGCTTTTTCCTGCTTCTAACCTTCCTTGACCTGAAAGTGGCTTGGTTGAGGAGGTAAGAGGCATCAGCTGGTGGTTTAGGCACAAATAGGGTTTGAACAACAAGCGGAGAATTTGACTGGTTGAGGTTGATTTGGTTGAGCTTAGCACTTCCTAATTGCCCCACACCGATACTGTCTATTGTCATGTCTCGCCCTTCTGACACTGGATGATCTTCTTGCGATGTTTTGCCCTTCAGTTCTGCTAGTTGATGCTTCATCATGCTCATCTGCTTTCGTAATTCCTCATTCTCTTTCTTCATCTGCTGGTACTCAGTTAACTGCTCTCCTTCCATTTCCCCTTTTCGATGAATCTCCCAAAGACCGGAACAAATTTCAAGAATCATCAGCAATCTGTCTATTGATAAGCAGTACTGCTCTCTTATTATGGAACGATGCGTAGGCTTTAATGGAATGCATGAATGAATGCCATGGCATGATGAATGATTGCATGAGGAAAAAAAATGGATGTGTGATGCCTTGAAAGGATGAGTTTGTACAAACAGATGAAGGGTTGAACTAAACTCATAGAACTTCCTTTTTTCATTGATAGCAACCGCCATTACATTGTACCATAATACTCTTCTTTTTGACTTTATACAAGAGCGAATACAAAAATGGCTAGAACCTAAACAACCCTTCTCGATATCCTCATTATGAGCATGTGTAATTCAAATCCTCTCAAGACGAGATCACTGAGTATTTCCTGAGGCTTCTCCAAATCTAGATGACGAGGTTTGATTGAAATTGCAATTTCCATCTGCCTTAAAGACTAATTCCCCATCTTTGATCAACCTTTGCACCTCTTCCCTCAACCTTGGGCACTTTTCAGTAGAGTGACCTTGAGTTCCCGAGTGATAAGCATAATAAGCGTTGGCATTGTACCATGGTTGTGGGTGCCTCATTGGCTTGGAGTGAGGTAGGAGTGCAATCAGACCTTGTTGCAAAAGCTGAGGGAACAACTCAGTATAAGTGCAATGGATTGTTATCAAATCCGTAAGCTTAACAAGTTCCCTTTTTGGACTTGGGGGTTGAGACCTTGGCTGGGTTTTTGGCTGAGATTTTGGCCCATGGATGGGTGATCGAAACGAAGTGTTTGGCCGAGCATTTGGCTGATGATAAGGTCGAGGCTGATGAAAGTCAGATGAGTTTCTACCTTGACCAGCGTTTGGTGAATGATAGGCCGGAAGGTAGGCAGGTGGGTCATTTGGCTGGACAAAGTTGTTCTGTGGTTGCACTACACCAAAAGATTCCACGTTTGGAATGTAAGACTTGAGCTCTTCCACTTGCTTGGTCAACTCATCCATCCCTTTTGTGATCTTGCCCAAGCTTTCTACTTTGCCTGAGCTAACAACGATTTCATTGGCTTGTTCTGACTTCCCATAACTAGAGTGAATTTGCTTCACCGGTTTCTCCAAAGAAAGAAGTTCCTGAGCCCCTTCCAAATCTCCACCCTTTATCAGCAACTTCAGAACATGCCCCTTCAGCTTGTCAATCTCCTCAGCAAATTCTTCTTGCTTGCATTTCAGCTTGATTATGTCCATTTCCATCGCCCTCTGGCCAAACTCCAACTGCTGCACCCGAACTTCCAG
Organism: Corchorus olitorius; assembly: GCA_001974825.2. NCBI lineage: Eukaryota > Viridiplantae > Streptophyta > Magnoliopsida > Malvales > Malvaceae > Corchorus > Corchorus olitorius. The sequence goes on along the minus strand of AWUE01015997.1, from coordinate 9,522 downwards.
TGGACTACCCATACTTCCTCAATATTTCTGGACTTCTGACGAAACAACTGTGACGATGCATAACAAACGCTGAATAAGTGGTACTTACACATGATCTTGATAGACAAACTATGTACAATGATACGCCAACTCAAAAATGATTATGATAATGCAAGATGGATGCATGAACATATACACGAATGTTATGAAAACTTGTCAAATTGTGAAAATGTGCATGATAATGCAATACGACATGGCAACCTATATTGATAAACAAATGAATGACATGGATATGCATGATCAATTATAAAATGCATGAGACTGCAAAAATGATGCCATGATCTGTAAAGATAAAACTTGCAACAAAAATAGGTTATGCCAATGCAGGTGCAAAAAGATAAAACAAAAGGGAAGAAACAAAAACTCGTTAGTAACTGAACATAAAAATATCGCTAAAAATCTTTAAAAAAAATCATGCCCCCTTTTATTCTTGAATAACAAATCCTTTTTATTTTCCCGAAAAGTCAAAAGGACGAAAATGTCCTTGGGGCGGGTGGTCTATTTATTGAGAGTAAAAGGGGTTACTCTCTCTACAGCCCTTATTTTGAAAAACGAGAGGTAAGGGTAAGAGATGTTCCTTATGTGTACCTAATACACTCCTCCTCGCGGGTTTGGCTCTACCTAGGCGGGAAGCCGCTCCACTATATGCCGGGTGAAGCTTCACCTAAAGGTTCCCAATTCAACCCACTAGTATCCATTACTAGGCTAGTAGAATTTCCTTGGGTGGAGGTTTTTCGCACAACCTGCATGGGGACATACGAGTCCCACGAAGGCTTGCTATTATACCTCCCACAACTAAAGGTATGCCTGGGTCTGAGGCGATTTCATGCATGAATGCAAAGTATAAAGGGAAGTTTGCGAAGGAACGGCTCACCAGTACCCTAAAACTACACCTGACAGACCTAGTAACTAACCACAATAAGAAAGAAAAACAACAAGATATGAGTGAAAATAACAGAAATATCAAAGCATGAAAACAATAAATATCAAAACAAACAAAACAAAGCAACCGTTTTTATTAACCCTAGATCTTGTTTAAACTACGTGAGGCCTGACTCTCTAAATGTCCCCAGTGGAGTCGCCAAGCTGTCGAAACGTTCGGGTCCGGGGAACCCTGCCGAGACGATGTTGAAAAGGGAGTCGCCACTAATCTTTTTTCTAAGGTGTGATTAGCCACCTATCCGATTATTAAGTCTAATATTAACCTAAGCTTGGCGAAGGTAATACTAAACCTAATACAGTCTGCTTAACCATAGTCTATGGGTTCGGGAGTCGGTTACGCTCGGGGAAGGATTAGCACCCCCGACACGCCCGTCAAACGACGGTACCTCTAGTCTAAACTAAATCTAATGGGTTTAATACTAAAGGTTGCTTTTAAATCTTGATTATTGGAGGAAAAGGGTTATAAAAGAAAATAAAACCATTTTTGAAACCAATGTCGAGAATTCAGAAAATGTAATCTAACAACGCCGATCAATTCTGTTACCATTCTCTTTCACAATCTGTTCTCTTGTTGAGTCTTCCGCGTCGGGAAGAAATTTTGAAAATGCTTTGACAAAATCTTTTACCATCTTTTTTTTTTTGAAAAAAACTTGATCAATTTTATTAATTTTCCAAAATCTTCTTTTGGATTGCTTGATTAAGAAAACATTCTTCTTTGAAAATGCTTACCTTGAAAACTCTTGAATTATCCATTTCTTGATTTTTGAAAATTGAATAAGAGAACATAATTTCAAAAAAACCTTTTTTGAAAACACCTTTTATTGCTTCTTTTGATTTTCTGATTTTCACCTTTTTTTTTTATTTTTGTCCTTTTTCCATTTCTAGATTAATGCATGTATGAGAATGATGAATGCAAAGTCCAATTTATTAGTTGATTAATAAAAAGGGGTTTATTTGAATGGGCCTTTACGAACCTAGCCCGGCCCTCCGGGGATATTCGTAAAGATCATTCAATCTTGGGGCGAAATCTCGAGAGGTCGTGCCTGAGCACCTTTACCCGAGATTAGCCCGTCATAGTTAAAACGCCTCTTTATTAATCGAAGTTTATAAATGGTGGCATGAAATGTAAACAATTATAATAACTGGAAATAGATATGGCATGCATGTGTCTAACTACTAATTATCAGACTAACTTAAATCAATTACAAGCCCAAATATAACAAATAAGCTAAAAGAAGTTAAAAGGCTAAGGGCGAATTGGACAACTGGGGACTTTTCTGCACATAAAGAAAATAATTAGCAAAGTTCAAAATCAAAAATGCACAAATTGAAAAATGGACAAACTTAAATAAAATACACAAATAAAACCAAGACAATTGGAAAAGAAATGAAGAACCTCAAAAGGACAAAGGCACATTGATTAAAGAACATACTTAGGGTAAATGGATACTTAATTGAACCAAAATAAGAAGCGAAACTTTGAATTTAAAACCTAGATTAAGACAAATTTAGAATCAATTTCTTTTCAAGTTATCCTTTTATTTGAGAAATTTTGATTCTAGCTCCAAGTTTGGTTTTTTTCCAAAAATCCAAAAATAACCCAAGGTGGTCAAACATGCCATCCTTGAATTATTTTGAAATTTAAGCAAAAAAACGCAACTTTAAACCAAAATCCCAATTTCCCAAATTAAAATTAACTCACTTGGAAATCACAAGTCAAAATGAGTCATCCCTAAAAGAATAATGAAATCAACACTCAAAATTTAAAAGCTTGATTTTCCTTAAACATAGTACCAAACCTCAAAGAAATGCAATCACAATCAAAATCAAGTACATCATGCTATAATAACCAAAGGTCACAACTTTAACATGAAAATAAAAAATTCGAGTCAAAATGAACCATTAAATCAAGATGGATCCAACCTATCATGAAATATATACTACATATTATTTGAAACACCCAATGAAATTACTAAATGCCCCTTTTGAGGATCGATGAGAAGGCTTGGTTTAAACGGTTTTTGTCTTTTTCTGTCCTTTCTCACTTGGTTAATTACCAAAAAGTACTATTAATGTTAACATTATTACTTCAATGAATTTACTATTTCATCCCATGTTTGGGTTAATGAGGTGTTAGATTATTAAATATTTGGCTCAAATCTCAAATAGGTCTCCCAACTTTGCCATAAATCTCAAATAAGGGCCCGAACTTTAAAAATGGCCAAAAAGGGCACCAACTTTTAGGGAAAGCTCAAATAGGTCCATTCTATTAAATTGATTTTTACTTTTAGCTTCAAATTTCGACCATAATGGATGTAATTTTTTTCGATTTTGGACTAGAGTACCATCGACATTTGATAGGGAGATAATTAAGTTTAACCCTACTGTTAATAAGGGTTTTTAACGTAATTAATGTGTTTTTTATTTTTAATCCTGAATTAAAAGTTATTTTGTATTTTATTTTTTATTTTATGTTAGTTAATTTTCTAAAATCATAATTACAAAAGTCACATGTCAATTTCTTATTTGTTCACACAATTTTTTTCTACAGTGTGACTCACGCTCCGATTGTATTATAACATAAATGAATCTTATTTGAGCCTTCCCAAAAAGTTGGGACCCTTATTTGGCATTTTTTTAAAGTTCGGACCCTTTATTTGAGATTTAAGGCAAAGTTGGGGGACTTATTTGAGATTTCAGCCTAAATATTTTAGTTTTTAATCTTTTTCCATTGACCAAATTACTTTAAGGCCTCAATTAGTTTCTCATCATTTCTTTTTCCTCCATACTTATGAATTTACTATTTAATCCCATGTTTGGGTTAATGAGGGACTAGATTATTAAACATTTTAGTCATTTTCCACCTACCAAATTACTTTAAGTCCCTAAACTTTGGTTAATGTTGAGATGGATAACTCTACTTTTTGGTCTTTTACCAAAGGTGAATATGAACGCAATTATTTGTGGTTTTAATAGTAAATTTATCCCATGAATTCATTATTGTATTTTTTTAAAAAAAATTGCATTATTATACATTTCATGTTCAAATAGAATGATTATAGTCTTTTTTTAAAAAAAAAAATTTATTATAGTCTTTTAAATTCATGAAATGATGGTTTTTTCTTATATTGCAATATATTTTTCTATCTTTATTCGATAAATTAAGCGATAACAATTCTAAAAAAGGGGAAATAGTATGACACCAACTACAAAAACTTTTATTTTCTACAACAGCATGTTTTAAACCACTACTATTTTACTTTGTCAGATTAATTCTTCAATTATAAGATCCTGCTCCAAATATCGAATTTGCTAACCACCTACTCACATATATCATAAGAACCGAGAAAAAAAAAACTCTATAACAAAAATATTTGTTAGCCACAAATCAAGAATGCTCGACGCGCCAGTGCGAGCTGATCAACTTGTACTAATTAAAGATAGCATCTTTTTACTAAAAGCCTAAACTTTAAACCAAATCAATACTCTAATCAATAAATTAACATACTCAAGACTAAATTGGTCATACAACACCACAAATACATGATCATTTAACAATCACCCACTCATATCATGGATCAAAGCAAAAAAACAACATAATCACAAGGAAGCAAGCTCAAAAACACATGGACAAAGGGTCAAATTGAATAAATTGAAAGCTTGGAGGCAAAAGTAAGAAGTGATACCTGCTAAAACGGCGTCGTTCCGAAAAAGAGGTTTATAACCCTCGACTCTTCTCTTCTTCTCTTACCTCTTCTTCTTCTTTACCCGAACCTTCTCTCTCGAACAGATCTTCCCTCGTCAACCCTCCATCGCCGATTGGAAGCTCTAGCCACTTGGTTTTTCCAGATGCGACGCACCTATCAACCTCCTCTACTTAAGATCTCCTCCAAACACCCGATAGACCTCCTTAACCCAAAAAGCTTTGAGCTTTGAGCAGTTTCAACAATGACCCGAACCTTTGACACCCGACTTCAGGTGATTTTGCTGTCGAATCGTCCTCACGCTCTTGGATTCTGTCTTACGCTCTGCCCTTCATCAATAGCTCGACTCAATTTGAGGTAAGCGACTTTAAATCGAAAAAATTCTCAACCTTTTTCCTAAGAACCCTAGTCTGAACTCATTCTTTTTTCTTGCTTTCTATGACTAACTGATGACGATTTTTTTTAGAGAAAGCTTCCTCTTTCTTTTTTCGAATGGGATCGAAAGATTTTCTTTGTTTCAGTGAGGGAAAGTCTCTTGTTTTAGAGTCGGGTCGTGAAATTTCTATGTATCTTCAGGGCGTATATGTGTTTCGGGTGTGGAAGGGAAGGTTTTTTTTCTTGTGTGGGTGTTAGAGAATCTGTGGTTGCTATATGGAAGGGAGAGGCTCGTGTAGTATTTTCCTTCGAGTGAGAAGATGATAGTTGTGTAATTTGTTGTGGTGTGGTTGTGCAGAGATGAATCAAGATGAGGGTCTGTGTGCAGTTTTTTGTGAGGAGAAAATCGAGGGAGAAAAAATGAGTGAGAGGGTGTGTGGGAAGGATCGAGAGATAGTCAGGGAGAGAGTGTTCAATTTGAGGGAAGGTTCTCCATGAGAGGGAGTGGGAAAGCGACAGGCTATGGAGGGAGCATGAGGTTGGAGATGAGCTTTTTGTGTGTTGGGAAGAAGAGCAAGCGTGAGAGAAAATTAAGGTTGTGTGTACTCTATAGTATGTAGGTAGGCTCGAGACAATGAGGGTCGAGAAAATGGGCGAGAGTTCTTGTTATCAGCGGGTGTGAGATGATGATGAGAGATTTTTTGGTAGAGAGCCGAGAGAGGTGTATCTATGGGGATCAGGTGGTCAAAGAGAGTGAAGTGAGAGAGAGGATTGTGGAGAAAAAAATGTAGAGAGGGAAAAGATGGTTGTTGTGTGCCAGGGGAGGTGAGTTCTCTCCCTCTTTTCGGTTCAGTGCATCTCCCTGCTAACTATCCCTCCTATCTCATTTCTTCTTTTTTTTTTCTTTTTCTTTTTTCTTTTTTCTTTTCCTAACTAACTGATTCCTCCTCATCCAGCGAATTCTGTTGCCAATTTTGACGCTGATTCCCCAGTGAGCTGTCCCTTTGGGAGGATAAGATTCATGGTGAGCTGGCCAGGTTAGTTTTTGCTTTTTTTTTTTTTGGCTCAGATTCCCCAGCATTTTGTTCATCCAATTTCCCTGCACACGAGCACACTGTTTAGTTGGCACGAGATTGGATGTATTTTAGCTATTGAATTGGGCAGTATCTGAATTCATTATTTTGATTGCATTTTCCTTTCATATGCCACTGCTTCATTAGTCCATTGTAGCTAATTTTGATATCCTCATATGGATTGATTCTGCCTTTTGTTTGTCTAATTCCCCTGCACATAAGCACAATGTACTATAGAAATGACTAAATGGCCTTGTAATCTGGACTTGTTGAACTTCCTTAATTTTCCCTTCCTTCTTTGTTTTTCAACAGGTTTGCCAAAGTTGAAGAAGAGTCAAGGTTGAAGAAGAGAAATATACAGATGGGATCCTTGCCTACCAGAGCTACTAACTTCAATTTGTACTAATATGTAGACCATATGTAATTCAGTGAATGGAAAATTAACATGGCTTGTTTAAATTTCTTATACAAATGCAATTTACCAATCCCTTTTATTGATACAAGATAACTGACTATATGCAAACTGTGGAAAGAAATAGGTCAATGCAAGACTTGTTTGAATGCACACATGACTAGTAGACAAAAAAAAAGACATAAAAAATGAGTATGCCTAATAATAAATGAGCATGAATATGACCAAAGTAACTAATAAAAACATGCATATGATTGATGTAATTGAGGAGAACATGAGAATAAATTGGATATAAAAATGCTAATTGAAAACTAGACCCATTACAACAAGGGCTTAAGCTATGTGATCAAAGTGCAAAAAAGTTGAATTACTAAATGAAGCTAAATCATGAATTATGTAAAAAATGCCAAAAATGCATATTCTAAGACTTTTTTTTTGGGTTTTTCAAATGCAATCTAAATGACCAAAATAAAATAGTTAATCTAAATAAAAAGTGTATTGTAAATGACCAAAATGCCCCTGGATGTGTAAATGACTAAAATGCCCCTAGGTGACCCTAAAGCCAATTAAGAAACAAATTAAAGGATACAGGATAAAAAATGGGTGTCTACAGTTATTCTACATAAACTAGGGTTTTCTAATCCTTAATTACCCTGTCAAAACTAATTAACTACTAAAATAGCAAAATACTAAAGCCCAATATAATAAAATGGAGTCCAGAACGTAATAATAAAATCAACCAACTCAGCCCAACCCAAAACCCCAATTAATTAGCTCTTGTCCTCGCGTCAAAACTTCACAATGAAAACTAGAAGCATCAACAATTTTAAATTAACTGGGATACAATTTTTTAAGATACCCAAAAGATGCATATCCTAACCGCCGGTGCCACTGATCGGTCGTTAGCAAATCACAAAATAATCCCAACAATTACTAACGAAAAATAACTAGGGCAAGTAGGGGTCGAATCCACAGAGAGATAGGTTATTATTCTTTTTCTTTAAGCAAACAAACAAAATATAGAGGATTTTGAAAGTAGAATTAAATCAAATCAAACTAACAATTAAAATTATCTAAGAAAGAAATCAATAAAATTAAAGAAAACAATTAATCAGAAAGCAGTAAATAAATTGAGAAAATAATTAAGAAAACCCTCCAACATATAATTAATATCCCTCTTGACAAAAATAACATGGATCATTGATATCTAAAAATTATGAAAACATTGGATAGCTTGTTTGGAATTAAATCCGAAATTACCAAATTAGATAAAAGGTCTCTTTCCAGCTTAATTTATCCCTTTTATTCATAACAACCAATTTCCTTATTAGGGCTTAGAGATTTGTTAAGAATAAAGCATTAAGAACTAGTAATTTATGAACAAGCACAACAAGTAATAATTTACCCATTGATTCCTAAATCTCTTGGAAGGAAGTATTAGTTCTCCTCCAATTGCTACAAACAATTAAATCTGAAGTATTAGTTCTAGACTCAATTGCTACAAACAATTAAATCTGAAGTATTAGTTCTGAAGCCCATATAAATGTTCAAAGACCTAAACATGACAATGAGCGATCAGGATACTGGTATTCACTTTAGAATTAGAGATAGTAATTCAATGGTTTGGTGTAAGCTTTGTTTTTTTACTGTTCAATTAATCTCAATCTTTAAATTTCCAATTGCTGACGTGTCTCCATCTTAGGCATGAACTGGCCTCTTTAGACTGGCGAGGAGCCGAATCCGAGTCTTTTGCTCTATCAACTCAACTTTTCGACGGATTTAAAGGGAATTGCATTTACTTCACAGATGATAATTGGGTGAGTTACAAGTTTGGTGGCCATGATTCAGGCGTCTTTAATATTGGAGAAATGAGTTTCCAGCCACTAAAATATCCTGCTTTGGAAAGACCAATCTGGTTGATACCTAGAGTATAATGGATTTTTTTTTCTTTCTTGTCATGGACTTTTAGTAGACGCAAGGTTAAAACTTGGATATACTTTGTTAATTTCTTTATATATAATATAAAGATATATATATATTATATATATATCTTTATATTATATTAGTTTTCATTTCCACGTGCAATGCACGTGACCAATTATGTTTAAATTAAAAGAAAATTAAAATAATAATTGAAATTAATTATAAGTAAAACCATTAAAATCTGATTCAATCTCGATAACCCGTCCCAACCTGATCGAACCCAATTTGACCAGAGAAATTAAACAACCCGAACTTGTTCTATCCAGACTTGACAAACTCATAACTCGAATAACCCGAGAAGATAACCCGATGACCCAAGAATATTATAAACTAAAATTATATTTTATTCAATAAAATACACATTGTTATAATTTTAACCATTTTAAATAAATTTAAGAATTAAACATTTAAAAATTCAAGGCTGACCCAATTGATCCGAGTCCTAAATCTGAAAAATTCAAAACCCGAATGACCCAGAACCCGAGTAACCTGAGGTCAAAACCCGAACCTGCATGACCCTAAATCCAGCAGACCCTAGACCAGAATGACCTGAATCCAGATGATTCGAAACCCGAATGATCTGAAAAAATTACCTCACTCATATGACATGGACCCAGACGAGTATGACCCGAAACCCGTGCAACCCGCCCAATTGACTCCTCCAACTTTTTTTTTTTTTGCGTTAACTCCTCTAATTTTACAAGTCAAAGGAAATAATTGCATGTTACTCTTCTTTTTATTTTTAAAAACTTTAAATTCTTGTTATACACTCCAATATATTAAACTATCAATACACACTCCAAAATTGAAAAAGGTCAATCACAATAATTAAATTTTAAATAAATTTCTAACTTAATTAGTTTGAAAAAGATGAATAATTAATGATTAGGTAAATTATTTTAACTTTTAAACTTGATAATAAGATTTTTGTTAGTTTATATTATAATTTTTTTTGTTCAAATTAGTTTATATTATAATTGAAAAAGTCTCCAAT
>AWUE01015996.1:0-44040 GCA_001974825.2 Corchorus olitorius | reverse complement strand
ATTAAAATAGTAAAATGGTAAAAATTAAATAGTTATAAGGATATATTATATTTAATTAAATAAAAATAGAGTTTTTAGTTGAGTAAAACTATAAAAGTCTAAACAATGGCATTTAAGAAATATATTCGAAAAATAAGGGTATAATGGACGATTCAAAAGTTTTACAAGAGTATGTACTTTTTAATATAGTATAGATAAGTCTAAACTTCAAAAACCTTGACCTGAAATATCTAAAATACCCTTTTTAATTTTAAAATTTTAGTTTTATCTTATAAGGGTTAATATGGAATATAATATTTAAAATACAATATCTAAAATACCCTTTTTAATTTTAAAATTTTAATTTTATCTTATAAGGGTTAATATAGAATATAATATTTTAAAATACGTGAGTAAAAAATTTAATTACCTTCATCAATTTCCAATTTCCATAACCATTTTTTTGAATTCATCAATTTCTGATCCTCTCCCTGCATGCGTCCATGGCCCTTTTTAGCCCATTTTTATCACAGCAAGTGCTCTCCCCATGGTTAGTAATCAAAAACTTGCTTATATAGTATATGGTTAGGTTTTGGTTAATCAATTGACGTGGTTTTGCTTCACAATAAAATTCAATTAAATAATTAATCAATTAGTTAGGCGGCATGGTTAGCTGTGTGTAAAGACCACCTTCTAATATTCTTCAATATAGATTCCTTTATTTGGTTGAAAGAAAAAAAATCTCTCCTAAAAATTAGGTTAACACAAAAATTAAGTAAATATCTTGAAAATCATGTATGAAAATAAACCATATCAGTCTTGGCTACAAATTCATCCCAAGAGTAAAATTGACCTTTTATATGTCTATTATAATTAATAATGAACCTTTCAAATCTCATTACAATCAAATAATTCCATATATGCCCAAGCATTCAAGGAGAAATGACCAAATAAACAAACTATAATAAACATAACCAATGAAATGTCCAAATAAACAAACTAACAAAGCCAATATAAAGTTATACAAAACCCACATGCATTAAATACGGTGGGACTTGAACTTGAGACCTTGCGGTCTAGGAAGCATACATTTTACCATTGAGCCAAATGTTCGGGGTGCAAAACCCATATAACTTAGTACAACGAAAAGACGAAAATGAGTGTAATATGTTTTGTAGAATTGATATCTAATTAGCAATAGAATATTTATAGTAGTATCAACGTTGCAAATAAGTTGTAACCATAGACTACTGTTGGAAAAGTATGCTTATACCCTAAGGCAGGGAATTCTTAAAAACTTTTAATTGATCGAATCCAAATGAATTTTTAATGGTCACTTAACTTAAAAACTTTATGTTTTGGTCATCCAACTATAAAAAAGTAACGTTTTGGTCACTTATATTTATTAAATTGAATATTTTGGTCACCGAATTGAATATATAATTTTAAAAATTGTTGTGCAAAAATAGTTTTTTTTTTTAAAGTTTAATACTATAATGATATTTTGTCTGAAACACATTGGAGTGCAAAAATATTTGGCGTGAGTATATTCCAAAAAGTTCTCTTTTCATACCAAAATAGTGTAAAATTTTGATTGAATGTTTGAATTGATTTGAGAATTATTTTAAGTATTTAATTTGTAATAGTATTTGTTTCTCCTATTACCCTAATCTGAATATTTTTTTGAATTGATATGTTGTTCTAATAGTATTCCATTTGTATTCTCCGAAAAGTAAATTATGAACTTCAAACCTCAATGTTTCTTTTTTTTTGTCTTATTTATTTTTAATTTTTTTTAGAACTTCAACATACAATACTACAACTCCAATATCAATTTTTACGGTCCTCATCTTATTTGGGATAATAATATTAATTTAGATAAATATTCTACCAAGTGAAGTTATTAATTCCATCAAATCTTATCACAATTTCTTAAAACCGAAAACAAAAATGACATAATAAATTTACCCTTGAGAATACAAATTGAATAAATATTCAAACTCAAAAAGTATTAATTTTTAAACTACTTGCACATACCTAATGTAAAAACTAATTAATTTGCCACTAAAAATAACAATCAATTCCATCAAATATTATCATAATTTAAAAAATAAAAATACCAAAATTTAAATGTTGATGTGGATAGCTTAAATGATCATTTTTTCCTAACTTTAATAGTAGGTTATATATAAGAGAACTCTTCAACTTGGTTCCACAAATAATTAATCATCTTCTCTAATACTGAATTAATTTCAAAATATATATTTTGGAAAATATCAAAAATATATATTATTATATTAATATATTTTTTTTCAAATAAACCTCAATATTTCTAACTACCTCCTTTGGTATTGACCACTGAGTTTGAAAATAATATGAGAGATCTCAACTTAAAGGACAAAATTGTAAGAGTATTGATGATAGTTATGAAATAGAGGTGTTTATGGGTTTGGCCGATCTGGTTTCAAAATGATACATGCTTAATACCCGCATAAATTTTAAATAAGTACAAAAGTCTATAGTGTTGAAACAATGATAGAACAACCAGGTACTCTATTAAATATTAAAAGTTAAATTTGATTTTTTTTAGAAGGTACAAGTAAAGTCTCACTACAATGAGAATAAATCTCTATATGCCCAAATATACAATGAGAAATCAACTCAAACTAAGAAACTATCTTATATAAGCTATTACCCACCAACAAACAAACAAATAAACTAAACTCACATTCCATGAGACTTGAATCCAGAACCTCACGGTCCAAACACGGTGCACCTAACCAGTTGAGCTAACAACTCGGATGCCGGTTTTCTTTTTAATTACACTTTCATTTGATGTCTGGAGGATTTCAATTTTAAGTTAACATAAAATGAAAATAACATTGAAAAATTCCGTGGAACTCTAAAAATGATTAAAAATTATATATACTACTACATATACACATACAATAAAATAATAAGATTAAAATTCTAATCATGTAAGGACTTAACTAACCATATCCACCTATATATACATAAACAAAACGCATTATAGTTTGTTATAAATATCTCTTTAATTATCAATCATAGCTTTTTTAGTAATCTTAAATAAGAAAATTGGTAACCTTTATTATTAATAAAATGATACTAAGATTACTAAAATTGTAAGGTTACAGAATTTCTTGATAATACTATTTGATAGCCAAAATTAGTAAGAATGTAAGATTATTGATTTAGTTAATAATATTATACTGTTTTATAATCATTATAGGGGTTTTTACCTTATATATAAAAAATTTATAGCATTCACCACTGACGATAATTTAATAAAGTTACTAAAATGTAAAATTATTAAATTTATTGATAACATTATAATTGTTTTTATAGCCTTTCAATCTTTTTTAAAAACCTTAATTAGAGAAGAAAATTGGTTCATCATTGATGAAAAGCAATTAAAATTACTAAGAATGTAAGGTTATTTATTGATAGAATATATCATAACATTTTTAATAACTGTTATAGATTTTTTAGTAAACTTGAATAATAAGATTTTGAACTTTCATTATAAAAAAATGATACTAAAATTATTAAGGATGTAAGGTTAACCTTTATAACCTTTTTAGTAAGTTTAGATAAGAAAATTGTTAAGCAATGTTACAAATAATGTAATGTAGAAGGCTATATAAATTAATGGATAATGATAAACATTTTTGGATAACCACTGCAACTGTTTTCAATAACTTTAGATAAGAGATTTAAAAATCATCATTATTGATAAAAATTATTTAAGTTACTAAGGAGTATTATTACTGAATTTATTGATAGGACTATAGCCTTTTTGATAATCTCCATAACATTTTTACTAATCTTAAATAAGAAAATTAATAACCCTTATTATTGATGAAAGGCTACTAAATTTCTTGAGAATGTAAAATTACAAAATATTCTTACAATCTATATATATACAATTAAAGATAAAGTTAGAAATCACTCTAAGGCGGAAATAAAACTTTCCTCCCTTTTGGATGGAAATCGGATCACTCTCCTTAGCAGATATCTTGGATCACTGTCCAATTTTTTAACTAAACAAAGTGATTAAATCACTGTCCATTTTTGAATGATCACCCCATAGTAAACACGCACTTTTAGTGATTAGATCACCAAGGTAATGAAATCACCACAGTGGTCTTGAAAAAGCTACCAAACACATATGAAAAGATTATAAAAGACAATCAAAAAAATTTTCTAATATATGCAAATCTAATATAATTTTATTTCTTTTACATTCAGTTTAAATTAATAATTAATTTTTAAGTTTTCATATATAATAAATTCAGTAACCTTACAATTACATCCTTAAAAATTTTCATTTTCCTTTTATTTGTCAATAATAAGGGTAACCAAGTTTCCAATTTATGGTTACCAAAAGATCTATAAAGTTATCACCAACAAATTAAATAAATTTCTGAACGTTCCAATAAAAAAGGATATCGATTTTCTTATCAAAAATTACTAAAATGTTATTTTAATTATAAAAACATTATGATGTTACGAACATATTTAATAACCTTTATACCCTTAGAAATTGTTGTAGACTTTTATTCAATAATCAATAATGAAGGTTTCGATGTTCATATCTATAGTTACCAAAAAAGTTATATAATTTATCAGAAAATTGTATATATGCCTTTTTTATCTTTAAGATTTTGTTATATTTTAAAGGAAATAACGTTAGATTTTGTTAGATTGTGACATATTAATAATTAGCTATAACGAAGTTTACTTAAATTAAAAACAGCGAGAAAGTTTTGAATTTAAGAATAAGAATTAAAAAAAAGCTTGGTAGAATCAATAAAAGAATATATATATCAAATAGAGTACCTGCTATAAGACATTGAAAAATGTTAACTTAGGTATTCAAACAAAAAGAATATCTTTTTATAATGTAAGCTTAGATTAAGTTTTCAATTAATTACATCAATACTTCGTGAAATATGCATAAAATTAGTTGAGCAATAATAAGAAATCAAGTTAAGCTTTACTTTAATGTGTCAAGATTCAGATATGTAGCATATGAATTCAATTTCTCAATCTATTTCTCAAATCATTTGTACACCCACTTTTAGAGTACTTCTTCACTTTGCATTAAGTTTTACAATTTTATGCAAATCTAATTTACAATTAAGGTTGTGTCTGGTTGAGTTGTTAGATCTGTTTTAGAAAGATTGAAATTGTGGAATTAGATATTGTGGTGTGAGATTGAAATAGTGATAATAAGAATAAAACCTGTTGAAAATTTTGGTGAAAGCATAGATTTTAAATAAGTGGGAAATTTAAAATTACGTGTGTAAGCTCAATTTTAAATGTAAAAAAATGTTAATAGAGCATTAACTTAAGGCAAATTATATAATATACCGTCAGTGGAGTTTAGCAGACTACACAAGCGGGTCCTGAAGGGTGACATGTGTCCTCTAGGGACTAGATTGAAATATTTAAAACTTAATTAATTAAAAAAATGGACATGTGTCAACTCCACAACCCGCTTGTGGAGTCCAAAAATTATACCGCCGGTGTATCAAATAATTTCCCTTAATTTAAAATTACATATACGATGAACGAGTTATATTGTATCTTTTATGATAATTATATTAATGGGATTTATAAATTTTCATTATTCAAAATAGAATATAACACTTGGTTTTTATAAAATTTATGAAGTGATGAAGTAATGCACATATATATTAAAAAATTTAAAAATATTATTAGTAAATATAATAATCCGAATAAATAACCAAATTTTAAATTTATAAAGAAATATACTCATTGGCAAAATATATTATATCTAAAATACCTGAAAAGTCAAGGAGAAAAGATACTGAAAAGAAGGCCAATTAATCACACTTGATGAACAAACTTTGATAAATTCAAAAAATACTTGATGATGAAGACGAACTTTGCTGAACTTACAAAATACTATCGACAAAAAGATTGAAGTTGAGAAAGATTAGAATGAGAACTTTATTTTAATAGACTATTAAGCATAAATTATTTATTATATACTTATTTCATTTGGATTTGCATTTAGATTTGGATTTTTTTATTTTATTTGATTTATAATGATAAAATTTTCATGTTATATTACAAATTAATATTCTATTTATTATATTTATATTATTTTAATTCTTATAATTTATAAATGATTAACATACGTGCATCGTACGTGTATTTACTAGTATATATATATATATATATATATTGATTGATTGATTTGCAGCAAAAAAAAATGGATATGTTCAAGAATAGATTATGTTGTTATTTGCTCATGTATGTGTTATTATATACAGAGAATGAGATGAAAATATTGTAATCCTCGTGTTTAGATTAAATTAGGGTTTATTATATTCTTGTGGAATGAAGAATATCACCAAATACAAACTTAACTTGCATCTAAAGAAAATGCTCATTATATTATTTGGCAATTGAATGTGTAATTACGTTGGTATTTGCAGACAATTTATATTGTCATATGACTCATATCACATAGCTATTTGAGGGAGTAAATTATCTTCTTCTGCTACTTATAAAATTTGAAAATGTAATCTAGATAAATTTTCAATAATTGGAACTTGTGATCATGTCTAGTATATATTGAAGTAATTACTTCAATAAAATTAGTAACTTAATAAGAAAAAATAAAAGACAAGATTAGGTATATTAAAAGGGGAAAAGTCTGCCCCTTGAACTTATACCATTTGGACGAGTTACCTCCTGAATTTCAATTTTGTACAAATTACCTCCTGAACTATCAATTTCATCTGTTGCCCCCTCACTAACAGATTGTTAGCGTGCCATCATCGGACAGCTTAATAGCTTTTTGCCCCCTGAACTTGTACAGTTTGGACGTTTTGCCCCATAAACTCTCAATTATAAACGTTTTACTCCCTCTCAGACGTTTTGCCCCGCCAACACAACTGTCTTACCCCGCGATTTTATATAACACTCCAACCCACCCCACTAAATATATTTTTTCCTACAAAATGTGTTTGATTAAATTCTAATATATATACCTATTTATTATGTTTAGTTCCCAGGTAAATTACTAAAAAGCCAAATTGAGGATTAATGTGGTGCCACCTTTTGACTTTTTTTTTTAAAATCTTTTCCCACTTTTCGGATGACTAAAAAACCTCTCTATGAGTTTCCCCCCTTCCTTTTCCTGCTGCCATTTTTTTTGTAATAACTCATTTCCCTTCCTTAATTGCTCTTAATTAATGTCCCCCCCCCCCCCCCTCCCTTTTCTTTTTTCCTCACCAACTTAGTTGGTGCTTCTCCTCAGTGTTGATCAATCTTTAGGTTTGCCAAAAATCAAACATTTCATTAGTCCCCTCTGTTTTCACGTTCACATCTCTTTCATTTTTCTTCTCCTTCTCCTTCTCTTCACCATGGACCATTCAATATTTTTCCCTTCTGAATTAAACCATCATTTCTTCAATGCGTCTATTATTATCCAATTAACACCATTCTATTACATCTTTGCACTTCCTATTACTTACAAATAAAAGCATATTCTTTGACCTTTTTAGTTTTGCATGTCTAAAAATTTAGCTTACAAAGATTTATGACAATAGCAAGAGACATTATTAAAACTAATCCATTTAAATTGCATCTTTACTGCAACCTTATATAATTTAATCAATTAATTAAGCACCACTCTAGAACAAAGAATGTCCGTGGACCTTATATAATTGATTATATTAATATCCTTATTCAATTAGTTAATCAAGCACCACTCTAAAACAAAGAATGCCCGTAACGCTAGCGCGGGCTAATATGACTTGTAACAAATTAATATCAATATTTTTATTTAATTACTTAAACGTAAATCTTTAAAATATATAAAAATGAATTTTAAAAATGTTATTATTATATACACGGGGCGGGATGGGGCAAAAGAAATTCAAAATTGAGAGTAGTTTAGAGGGCAAAATGTCAAAAATTAAAGTTTAGGGGCATAATGTTCAAACCGTACAAGTTTAGGAGGCAAAAAGACATTAAACCTATGTCATATCAGCATCATTACGGCGCCAGTAGTGAGAAGGTAACGGAGGCTAAAATTGATAGTTCAGAGGATAATTTGTCCAAAATTGAAATTCATAGGGCAAAGCGTCCAAATGGTATTAGGGGGGCAAAATGGGATTTTTTCCTATCAAAAAGTAGTAAAAAACATTCAAATGAGATCTTTCATATCTAGATTGAGAGATGGATTACAATAATTGTAACCATTAATCTCTGGATCTCAACAAAACTCTTAGGAAAAGTAAATATCACAGAATACTAAACCATTTTGCAAGAATATTCAACGACGCATCATTGTTTGGTTTATTGGGGCCATCATAACAAGCTGTTGCTGCTGAGTGCTCTGCATCCTTGCTACGTTTCCATACCACCCTATGGTCAAAACAAGTTAATTAATTTACTCAAATAATCCATGACGAGTTTGATGAATTCTCTTCCTTCAAAATCATGCGTATTCTGTTTTTGTTCATTTTCTTACCTATAGATGGATCCCAGCCTCTTCGTTGAAGCTCTCGATACTCTTGACAAAGAGCACACAAATCACAAAAACAGTGAATAACCCAATCTGGTGCTGGAGACTCAACTAGACCGAATTTTTTCCGAAGTTTGGTGCGGTATGCGCACGACAGTATGCAGGGGACGGCGATGAAACATGCTATCAGACCATATAACAAACCAATTGTTCCACAAGCTGTCATCATATATATATGTAATAATTTGATTAAACTAGCCCATGATTTATAAATTCATCTGATCAACACTTTATTAAATATTGGAAGCTTTTATCAGTACTTACATGTACTGCCTTCGTCCACAATCTCTGCAACCTGACCGAATGTCACGCATGGGAAGCAAGCTGTTATCAGAGCTGCAAAGATTAACTTAAAAGGTTACAATGTTTATGCTGATTCATATGTATATGTGTTGGATTTAGATTGAATCTAAAACCTTAAAATGCAATGAGGAAATTTGGCAAAAAAAAAAAAAAAAGGAAAAAACATGCAATGAGGAAAGGAAAAACTAGATGAAAACAGAGCATAAGGCATAAGCTTCATTCATCGATTATGCATAATGAAGATAAGGGCTTAATGCCCAAATTCCCCATGAACTTGTAAAAAAAGAACAATTTTCCCTCTAAACTATTTTTTCTTTCCCGATTGCACCCTGACGTTATAAAAAAGGGCCAAATGCCCCATGCCGTCAACAAAATCGTTATCTTATGCTTTCACTTTTGTAAGATAACGGTTTTGTTGACCACAGGTGTCTTTTTTTGTAACGACATGTATATATAATCAGGCAAAAAAAAAAGTTTAGAGGGAAAATTGTTCTTTTTGCAAGTTCATGGAAAATTTGGGCATTCAGCCAAAGATAAAGGGTCTTGATAATATAAAACAAAAGCTTGCACATGCTAAGTAATAATGAGTAGTGACCGTGTCAAGCATGCATAAACATAGAATAAATAAGGTCTTAAACATAATATGACACTGACAGCAAATTTAATTCTAGTCCTATCAATATGTCAAAATTACTATATATATGATTGTACAAGCAGAAACGAAAAGAGGGTAAATAAGATTGAGCGATATTTTTTACCATTGGCTGGGTCATCCATGCAATCAAACAGGCCAGTTTTCCAGCCCTCGATCCGGCCTGGCGTAGCGCTGAGTACTTGATACGGTGGCATTGTCACATATTTAGGAGGAGCTTGGCAAGTAGTTTCATGTGAAGAAGCAAATTGATGCTGATATATTAATGTTTGAGGTAGTCCTTGTGTTTGTTGTTGATACATCACATTCACATGCTGATTTGAGTTCATGATCACGTTGGTTTCTGCACCTTGGGGTGGGAAACTTACTGGCTCTATTGGGATCGTTTGGGGCTGAAACTGTCGGCCGGGGACCGACATAAGTGGCGGAGCCGATGGTTGAACCCCATTAAGCAGCTGGTTAAATTGGGGTGGGGAGCGTTGCTGCTGATCAACAAGCTGCTTAATTTGTCCCATTAATATTGCACTGAAATATGGAAGCTCCAATTTACCAGAATGCAGTAGGCCAATTCTCGATCAATTTATATATTCTTGAATCTTGATCCATATGCTCGATCGGACAAGTCTCTCTCGGCTAATTTGTTTGATCTGACTGGAGCTAAGCTATAGATTCGTTATCTTGCTTTGGTTTCACAGTTCATTACTTCTTGTATGTATCGATCAAGACCTTTTTTTTTTTTTAATGCTCTTTACTTAATTTCGTGAATTTGACATTTTTGTTAACGAGTTTAGATAAAAAGCAGTCCATCGATCGTTGGTAATGTCAACCAGGCATTATTAAATTTATAAATAGTTAAATACTAGCATTTACATATTCAAAATGCCGGAAATCAACATATTTATAGTATATAGTATATAGATTGGTGGTCAAAATCACAATATTGAAGATTCGTTTTTCATTCTTCTCAAAACAATCTCAGCAATTCTATTTTATTTTTAGTACAAGTGTACACATGGACAATTTGGGCAAGTTGACCTTGTGTGGAGTTAGTTTACCCTTTTGGGTTTGTCATTGCCGGATATTCATTTGACTTGGTTCAAGCTCAAACCTTGAGCTTGGTCAAATCATTTTTTTAAAAAAAATTTCTGGCCAAAAAAGTCATTTTTAGATTTAAATTAAGTAAGATGGGAATTCGAAGTGGGAACTATCGGCTCTGGCCAAAAATAAATAAAAAAAGATGGAACTATTTGATAATGATAATTTGTTGCTATCTCATAGAAAATATATATACCAACCATATATAGCTTTATAATGATTCAGTAAGAATTACACATAAACTCAATTTCACTGCTAAAGCAACCTCTCATACTTGTTGAGTTGGTTTAGTACAATTTATTTTCTGGACATAATCATAGAGAAATTAATTAATTCTTCGATTGGGACATATATGACTCAAAATATAAACAATCCAATAACAGAGGCTGCAATAAACAAAACAAATCAAAACCATATATGTGAAAACTCAGTTTCTCATCATAGATCAAGCCATATTAATTCATTCTTTGGTTCATTGGTGCCATCATTACCGGCGCCGGCTGCATGTTCTGGTTCCTTGCTAGGTTTCCTTGGTATCCTACCAAAATATTAATACAAATTAGTTCAATTGCAACACAAAATGGGCAAATATAAAACTGATCAATGATGTAAGCTTGAATTACCAATAGAAGGATCCCAGCCTCTATGTTGAAGCTCCCTGTATTCTTGACAAAGAGCACACCATTCACAAAGGAAGTGAGTAACCCAATCTGGAGCTGGAGCCTCCGGCAACCCGAACTTGTTTCTAAGCTTGGTTCGGTATCCGCATGACAATAGACACGGCAGTCCAATACAGAAAGCAATGCCACCGTAAAGCATCCCACTTGTTCCACAGGCTGTGGATCACAAGTTCACAACATCATATATTATTTAACTTCATTTCTAATCAATTTTATATTATTATCTCATGAAATTTCTAATCAAAAACTCATTAGGATTGATCAGTTAATTACATGCATGATATAAGAACTTGGTAATTTATAATACTCCGATCCACTTACTTGTGTGCCCATCATCAACAATTTCAGCTATCTGGCCGAATGTCAAGCATGGGAAGAAGGCTGTCACCAGAGCTGAAAGACAGCGATAAAATCAAAATTAGACAAATCATTTTCATCAAAACTTTAGATGTATAATCTAAGACTAATTAAAAGTCTAACTAAAATCCTTTCTTTTACATTTTTATTTGATTTCAATAAAATATAAGTAATATCTTTTAATCATGACAAATTAATTAATAATGCTATTTGACCCTATAATCTTTGTCCCTAACTCCCTATTTATTTTCTTCTTCCTCTTCGTGGGAGCTGTCAACGACCACACGAAGTGTGTGTTATTTGCTATATGTTAGTGCATGCATATGCATGATGAATCCAACGTAGTAATTGAACTGTGAGAAAAAAAAATGACAAGCTTTACCATTCATCGGATCGTCCATGAAATCGAAAAGTCCACTTCTCCAACCATCGACACGGCCAGCTCCCATTACTGGAATTCCCGCAGCAGGAGTACCTGGTTTATGCGGTGATGGAGGAGGCATGCCTTGAGGAGGAAGGTAACCAGGTTGAGGAAATGCTTGTGGTGAAGGAGCGTAGCCCGTTTGAGGTGGCATAGCCTGGGGTGTTACATTTGCGTACATCTGATTGGTTGGTGGGCTTTTGGGCGGGAATTGCACTGGTTGTGGTGGATATGCAGCAGGCTGTTGTGGTGGATACGCTGCAGGCTGTTGCGGTGGGTATGGTGCGGCCTGCTGCGGTGGATAGGCTTGGTTAGGTTTCGCTGGAGGGTATTGTGCTGGCTGCGGCTGAAACTGTTGTTGTGGGAATGCTTGCGGCTGTTGTTGCTGTGGCTGAAACTGCTGTTGTGGGAATGGCTGCCGCTGTTGCTGCTGCTGGGGCTGAAACTGTTGTTGTGGGAATGGCTGCGGCTGTTGCTGCTGCTGGGGCTGAAACTGTTGTTGTGGGAATGGCTGCGGCTGTTGCTGCTGCTGATTATTCTGATCATAATTCGCTGCTAAGTATTCATCTTGATGAACTATTGCACCTTCATGATTTGACTCATACTCGTGAGGTTGAAGCTCGTATTCCGCTTGCTCAGAAGGCTCTGCATCGGGGCGTCCCATGGCGTCAACCGTCTCTCGCTACTCCTCTTCTGCTCTTCTTCGAGCCAAAACTAGAGAGCAAAAATTAAAGAAGGTAGCACTAATTGTGTTATACTTTCCAACTTGGTGCTAAAGCTAGGCTTTCTTTATAGGGAAAACTATATAGAAATATTCAAAAGGATAATGATGATGATGATGATGAAGCAAAATATGAACGAAATTTCGTGGAAAATGGAATAAAAGAAAATTGGGTAACTAATTTTAGACATAAAAATTAAGCAAGTTGGCAGGGGAATAATAGGGCATGAAACGAGGAGGGGCGTGGGATTTGTGTAAAAAGAAATACTATTTGACTAAAAGAGAGTTGATTTTGGGGAGCTCATTGTTTTGTTGTTTTTCGAGCAAAAGTCTATGGGGAGTGGGGACGTGAGGTTGGGTTTGGGAATGATTAATTGGTGAATGGTTTACTTTGACTTTATTTAAAATGGAAGAAGACGAAGACTTTCTAAATCTTCTCTATAAAATCGGTTGGCAATGGGAAGCCATGTGCAGCTCAGTCGGCATTAACGCGTCAACAATCAACATAGTGGCTATATTGGACATTTTATGACTCAAAATTCATGCAAGAATTTCATGGCTATTACTAGTTAGGGTTTAGACAATAGAAAAGATAAATGATCCTAGGATTTTGCGGCCTCTAACTTTGTTGAAACTTGAAAGTAAAAAGAATTTTGGATTTCAAACATTTAGCAATTTCAACGGTACTACTTATATAAGTGTATTTGGCATTAATTTGGATGATGCTCATGGTCATTGTACATTAAAAAAAATGTGTATATAGTACAATATATGTATGTTGTGTCAAAAATCTTTTTGGAAGTTTTGGCGTTTAAAACTTTATAACAGTATAAGGGTGTGCCAGTCAATTTGCTGAAATTGACAAAAAAGATGTAAAAATATGAACTGGTGCGCGGAGTAGCAGATTGAAAGATCAGAGCAATTTGTGGGGATTGGATCAAAGTCACACCGGAGCATTTAAATTATTGGATCCACAATAGCATGCCTTCATGAATTTGCGTTTTGCAAGATCTTCTCAATTGAATTTGAAAAACAAATAACAACGGATTGTTATTGTTGAGAAAGAAACATGTGTACAGTGTTTTTCATGTCCTGAGACAAAATTGAAACAAGAAAATATTGAAGAACGAGTAAAAACTCGTGATGAACAAGAGAAAAAGCGCGGAGCTTTTGAGAGAAAATAAGCACGGAGCTTGGTTTTTTGCGCGGAGTAAGTTTGTAGCTGCAGGAGCTGGTTTGTGAGATGAGTGATATCTGTCTGAAGCTCTGGGATTGATCTATTTATATAGGGGGCGGCATGGGCCTAAAACTTGATGGGCTTGACTTGCTGAAGAAGGCGAATTCCTCGTCCTTAGGAGATGACAACTTCCAAGAAGGTGAGGTGAAGCTTCCTTCCTCTTCTGATAGCTTCCAACGGCTGAGAGGAGGGAGGAGACTATCCCAAGGCGTCATCCCTCTTGATAGAGGACAGCAATTTTCCCTCCTGATGGATGATGGACGACTTCTCCTTCTTCCTATCGCACTTCAGCATGCATTCGTTGCTTCCTTTGAGCTGAAATCAACTAATTTGACTAAGAGATGGCCTCTGAATATCAAGATTTGGACTCTTAACATCAAGGCCACGAAATTGACTATACTTAGTCATATTTTACTCATCAAATTATAAAAATCTCCTTCAATTAAGAAAATGGCTAAAACCGGGGTAACAAAGCCACTTGTCCTTAACTGAAAAGAGTGCAAAAGTTGCAAACTAGGTCGGAATAAACTCAAATTTCACCAATAGGGTTAGATTATCATCACAAGACCATGGAAAAAATCTTGGTTAAAATCGAGCTCGCCTTCTTGGTGAAATTGGTTTCACACCCCAAACTGTCCTTAACTGAAAACCGTGAATAAGTTTTTTCACAGGTGTCGGAATAAGGTGAAATTTTACCAAGATGATCTACATGACTCAAGGATCATCATGGTATGCTCCCTTGTTGAAATCACAACCTCTAGCCTCCTCAATTGATCAATTTTACCATTTAGTCCTTAATTGAACAAAATGTAAAAGTTGTAGTTTTGCCTCCCAGGAGAAGGGAGAGGGCTAGGCGATTTCTCTGATACGTTAGGTCGACAATATTAAGGAGGTATGAGATTGAAAATCTCATGCCTCTCTCACTTAGATGAGTGCTTCTCTTGCTAACAAACTTTAGCTTTCTGTCTCCTTTGCTGCAGGAAGAAGGAGACAACTTTCCTGATAGAGCAGGGCCTCTCCTCATCATGGGAGACGACTTGGGCTTGTTATGTGAGTCCATAAGATGTTTTTCCATCCTATGTTATGATGGCATACAACTTCCCTTTTTACTGCTTGTCTTCCTTAGATCACAGCAGCATTAAAGGAAACTGCCTCTTTATGACCTATCATGCCACTTTCCTTAGTCAGGGGCGGCATTCAAGGGAAAATTAATAATAATTATTCTGGAAAATAATTATTATTTAATATTTATTTAATAAATTTCGCCCCTTATTGATTAATTACAGGATTTTCCTAATTCTATCAGAATTAGGGTGGTGCAGAAACTAAGTTTCATCATGATTTTTAATCAAATCTTGACCACACATCTTAATATTATTTATGTGAAGACCAATTTACCCTCAATTGTAAATTGAGGTATAAACAATGTATATTAGAATATGGAAAAATAAATTTATAATTGTAATTTCATCATAAAAAGAAGAAGAGCACTGTTGCGCCAAAAATCTCTTGAAGAGTTTTTGCGTTAAAAACTTTATGACAGCATAGGGGCGTCCCAGTCAATTTGCAGAAATTGACAAAGAATTTGTAGAAACATGTTGCTGGTGCACGGAGCAGCAGATTAAAGATCAGAGCGATTTGTGGGGACTGGATCAAAGTCACACCGGAGCATTTAAATCATTGGATCCCAGAAAAGTCTTCCTAAATTTGCGCTACAAGAGCTGTTCTAATTGATTGAATTTGAGAGAAAATAACAAGTTGATTGTTATTGCTGAGAGAGAAACACATGTAAAGTGTTTTAACGTCCGGAGATAAGATTGAAACAAGGAAATAACACTAAAAGAGTGTTCTTTTTTCCGGAGACAAGATTGAAACAAGGAAATATTAAAGAACGAGTAAGAACTCGTGATGAACAAGAGAAAAAGCGCGGAGCAAATTTGTAGCTGTAGGAGCTGGTTTTGGATGTGTGTGATCTGTCTGAATCTCTGGAATTGATGCCTTCATATAGGGGGCGACATGGGCCTTGAATTTGATGGGCTTGACTTGCTTAGGATAAACTTTTTCAGGAAGGTGACAACTTCAAGGAAGGAGACAAGAAGCTTCCATCTTCTACTGATTGCTTCCAGAAGCAGGGATAGGGAGAGGAAACACCTAGGACGCCTTCTACCTTCTAGAAACACGTTGGTCTCCCTCCTTGTCTTGTAAATTTCGTCCTCCTTCTCTTCCTAGTGTGATTCAACATGTTTCTGTTTCCTCCTCCGAGTTGGAATCAACTAATCTGACTGAGAGATGGCCTCCGAATATCAAGATTTGGATTCTTGACACCAAAGCCACGAAATTAACTATACTTAGTCATATTTAGCTCATCAAATCACAAAAATATTATTTAATTAAGAAAATGGCCTAAACCGGGGTGAGAAAGCCACATGTCCCTAACTAAAAAGGGTGTAAAAGTAACCACTGATATCCAAAATGGCTTAAATTTGATATCTAGCCATAATATCACATATCTAAGGTAATGGAACTTGTTTGGTTCGAAAATCATGCCTAAATCACCTTAAACCGACAACGTGTTCTTAATTGAAAACCGAGACAAAGTTTTTCGACTGTGTCAGAATGAGATGAAATTTCACCAGTAGGTTCGGCATGGAACAAGGATCATCATGGTATGCTCCAATCTTGGAGCTGCACCTTCTAGCCTCCTCAATTGATCAATTTACCATTTTGTCCTTAATTGAACAAAATGCAAAAGTTGTAGTTTTGCCTCTCGGGAGAGGGAGGTAGCTTGGGCGGCTTTACTAACTTGTTAGGGAGATAATATTGAGGAGGTGTGAGGTTGAAAATCTCATGCCTCTCTCACATAGGTAAGTGTTTCTCTTGTTGACAAACTTTAGCTCTTTGCCTCCTTTTAATGCAAGAAGAAGGAGACAGTTTTCCTGAGACAAGGCGACCCCTCCTTAGTCATGGGAGATGGCTTGGGCTTGATGTTGTAAGTCCATGAGATGTCTTCCATCTCCTGGATACAGCTTCCTTTTTTGTTGTCTGCATCATGCAGGCAACTTTATTAAAGGAAATTACCTCCTTTAATTGATTTTCTGCCTCCTCCCTAGTATAGGGCGGCATTAATGGGAAATAATAATAATTCTTAAATAAATATTATTATTTATTTAATAATTTTCGGCATAAATAATTAATTACAAGATTTTCCTGATTCAATCAGAATCAGGGTGGTGCAGAAACCATGTTTTATCAGGATTTTTGATTAAATCTTGACCACACATCTTGATATTATTTATGTGAAGACCAATTTACCCTCAATTGTAAATTGAGGTATAAACAATGCCCCCCCAAGCTTAAGTCCTTGAATTTAAAAGGATTTGAACTTGTATTTAAGGAAATTGGTCTTAAAACAAAACTCTTCCTCTTATTTTTCCTTAGCATTGTCGACCCCTCCCTTTGGTACCATACTTAGCCAAAATTTTCAGCAACTTTTCAAGCTTCATTGGCTTCCAAAGATCAAGTTTTCAACAACAAAAATCATCAATCAAAGTCTTCCTCCATGCCAAGCAATTCAAGCCGCAGCTCCTTGTTCTTGGAGGCTTCCAAATCTTTGGCAAGGATCAAGCAATTTGGATCAAATTCCCATGAAGGCAGCCCCAATTCGGCTCAAGCAAAGCCAAAGCTCAAGTACATGGTGATTGATCCCAAATCAACATTAGACCAAGGTAATTGCTTCATGCAATTTCAATTTTTAAATTTAAATTCATCAATTTTCTTCCATGCCGCAAACCCTAGCTTAGGATGCATGTTTGTGTCGACTTTGATGATGAATTTTGGGTAATATAGCTGCTGGAATTTTGAGGAATAATTTGATTTAGAAATCAAATTAATTTAGTGAAGAAATTGGCATAAAACCCTAGCAAAAACCATGTAGTTTTCGGCCTAGAAATTAAGTTTTGCCATAGATCTTCCAATTAACTTATTGCTGCATATAATCATGTAGAAAATAGCATGAATCATGATAATTAAGTAGAATTTGGGGCTAGGTATATCGGTTAGGGTTTGTAAACCCTAATTCCCATAGTTTCGGCCTTAATTGGCCAAGAATCATAGTTCAATTCGGCCTAGATCTTAAATCTAGCCAAAATTGATTTGAGCAACATGTTTTCCTCATGTAATTAGGTTAAAATTGGATGAACAAAACCTAATTTGATGAGGATTAGGAATCCTAAAAGCCGCGGCACCAAATTGCAAAATTTGCAATTTGCACGGCTTGCAATTAGGTCCCTAGGGTTAGGTGTTTTTGCAATTTTCGGCCTATTTGATTATTTTAGCCAAAAATTCAGAATTAAATCAGGTTTATTACCCAAAATTAGGTTAAATCTCATAAGGCCAAAACCAAATTTGATGAATGATAAAACCCTAGCTTGCCGCAGCCCTAATTGCAAAAATTGCAATTTGGGCGGCATGCTATTAGGGTTTTTGGCCTGTTTGTAATTTTAAGGCCAAAAATTAATTTAATTTTCTTAAAAAATATTAACATAATTAATTTTGGCAGCCATAATAATATTTTTGCGAAAAATAAAATTATGAAATAATTTAAGGTGATAAAATTTAATTTCACCAACTTGTTGTGTTAACAAAATTGTATATTAACAACTTTGTTAATTTTGTTGCAGCTTCTAAAGAACCTGAAGAAGAAAGGACTCTTGACATTGTGAAAAGACTTGTTGGAAAAGCCTATCACGAAATTGAGTTCCCCAAAGATGCTCTTGCTCCTTACTTCATTGGTTTTCCTTCTGCTGAGATGAATGACTTATTTCCTTTGCACCGAGGTGCTAGGCTTCCACTTCAAGGTGATGGCTATGATTTCCGAAAATGGGTTAGCAAAATCCAATCATGGCCATATCATCCTGTTGAATGGTGTTCCTGGGTTGATCGTATAGTCAAACATCGTGAAGAACAATTGCGTGATCAAGACTTATTATCTTTTGTCTTGTTATCAAAGCAAGAGTTCTCTTATGATGGTGTTTTGCTTGCCTCTCTTAGCTCCTTTTGGAATAGATGTTGGAATTACTTCCATCTCCCATGTGGTCCGATGTCAGTTACTCTCCTTGACATAGCAGCAATCACAGGTCTCCCTACTGATGGTGAAGAGATCTCATGCGCCTCCTCTCTTAGCAAAGAAGATGATCTGCTCTACTCCATCCCTTTTGATGACAAACTTTCCTTCAGCAAATTCATAGCCGAATATGCAAAGGCTACCTATGCTCCTCTTGAAGAAAAGGAAATCACAACTTTCATGCTCTGCTTGATCTGCAAGTTTGCCGTTTGTCCTCCTTCACGTGCCTGCCTTGCTAAATATCTTCACCTTGCTAAACTCATGGCTTCAGGGAAGAGATTAGCCCTAGGTCAATTTGTGTTAGGCACTCTCTATCGTGGCTTGTACAACATCACACAAAGTGTGGACAAAAGTATCCACGGTCCTTTATGGATTCTTCAAGTGTGGGCTTGGATGTACTTCCCTAAGTTATCTCCTATCCGTCATCCAACTACACTCACCACTCGATGCTATGGTGAGTTGTGCAACGGGCTTGCCGATGTCAACAACAATGTGAACGATGTCTTCCATTCTTTATGGAACTTGAAAGATCAAGAGTTTTTTCTTTAGTATCGACGGCAATTTGGCCCTTCTTGGTTCCAAGAATCGCCTACTAACGAGAGTGCAGAGATCGTGAAACAAGCATGGAGGAATTTTTGCCTTCCTATTGACCTCACCTTTGGCGTTGAGATAGACGCGAGGGTTAGACCAGGATTTGAAGTGTACTGCCCTCCTTTGTTAGGTCGACAACTTGGTTTCATACAACAAATCCCTTCGCCTCCTCACTTCTCAAGAAATAAATGTTGTCATGTGAGGCCTTGGGTTCTTGACAAAACTTTCTTCAAGAGGTGTCATGCATTTACACAAAAGCAGAGGCATGAGGCTGAATTCATCATTCCTCCTTTTAAATCTGAAGCCACTCCAAACTTCATTACTTGGTGGTCAGGTATGTGGGAAAAAGTTGGCGGCGAAAGTATTGCCAACAAGATTAGTTCTGTGGCAAAGCAAACAATCCAAAAACATTCCACACTGTCTCGTGAGAAAGGTGCTTCGGAGATATCTGCCTCGAAGAAAAAGAAAACCATTCCAGCATCAGATGGCTTTACTTCTCCTGACTTGATGGAAATCCCCATGATAACTACTCCTCCTGAGTCTAGCACTCATGATGTATCCTCCTAGAGGACAACGAATGAGTTTGCGGATGTAACTTCTTCTTCCTATTCTCCTTCTGGTTCCTCTAGCAACATCACATACTTGGATTAAGAAGCCAATCTCAACATATCTAAAGATTCGGCCATTAATTTAGCCGCATCCTTCCTTCTTGATAACAACTTCTCCTTAAGTGACATGAATCTTTCAAGTCAACCAAGTGATAGTGATCTTGTGAAGAATTGGGAAGACATGGTTTCCAATCCTACTGGTGTTTCATCTCAAGGGTGTTTTGAAGCAACTACATGAACTGTTCTTCCAATGTCAATGCCTATATTGCTTAGTGAGGCGGCCAACAGTGCTGAAGCTCAACCCAGGATTTCAGTCCCTGCTGTTGCCGCACATCCTTCTTCCATGGTGGCGGTGTCTTCAACACTTCCTCCTTCTTTGAATGATCTTCCTTTCTCCCAAAAATGCAAGATCCTCAAAGAA
Source organism: Corchorus olitorius (assembly GCA_001974825.2). Classification (NCBI taxonomy): domain Eukaryota; kingdom Viridiplantae; phylum Streptophyta; class Magnoliopsida; order Malvales; family Malvaceae; genus Corchorus; species Corchorus olitorius. The sequence continues at coordinate 23,266 of AWUE01015996.1, read as the reverse complement.
TATACTTCTAAGATCTTGCCAAGGGATGATGAAGTTTCTTTTGATGAAGTTGTTGAAACCCCATCCGATGCTAGACTGAAAGAAGCTTATGATGAACTTTGCAAATTCACATCAGATGTCAACAAAGCTGTTTGATCACTCATCGAGAAGCCACCTATTCTCATGCTCAGATTTGGTCTCGCTCTCTTGAAATTGATGTTGATGAAGCTCATTCTGGAGATATTTCCCAAGATTGTTTGATTCTTTTCTTACCAGATACAATCAAACTCAGAGTCATTATGATCAATTCAATAGGAAGGAAAATAGGTACAAGGCACGTCAAAAGGTCCTAGATGACAAGGCCACGGCCTTATACCATTCTGTGATGCCTTCTGAGAGGGAACTGGCCATTCAAGCAGAGATTGATGATCACGTAGCGAAAGTGAAGGCTCTTCAACTTGAGAATGCCAAACTTGCCTATAAGCATAAGATGCCCTCCAATCAGAAATGTGAAGAAATCTTCAATGAAGCCAACATCCTTTTGAAGGACAAGAATGATTACTTGGCCACTGTTATTGAGAGGGACTTCTACAGGGCTCTATTGGACAGCATGGACAGAGAGTTTGAAGCATGGAAACTACTTCTCCCTAAGACTTTTCCACCTAAGATTGTTGAAGGGGAAAAAGAAGGAGGAGAAGAGTAACTTTTTGAAGTTATCACCATTTTAGGATTTTGTTTTACGAGTTGATTTCAATTTCAAAACAAGTTATGTTTTTGTTTTAAATTGGTGGCAATGGATTTTTAGCCAACTTTTATATTAGTGGCCTTTTATTGTTTATTTAAGCCAGCTAACTTTAAACAAAATCCTTGTCAAATTAATCTCATGGTCTTATGACTAAAACCACAAAGTTTTAAATATTTAGGATTTTATGTTGAAGTTAAATTCCCAATAAGACTTAGATGAAATTGGCAACAACATCAAAAATCCTAAGGAAAATTCGGCCTTCCTCTTTTAATTAAGGCCAAAATTAAAGTTAAACTCCACAACACATTTATAATTTTAGTGATGGAGTTTCCCTTTTAATTTTCTACTAATCTCGCCACACCTATTATACTTAGTGGCAAAAATTTTGAAATTTTCATTACTATATAAGTAACAAAAATATTTAATTTTATTTTTTATTTTAGGGTTGTAGGAACGCAATTGGGGCGGCTTAGTCCACGAAGCGTGTATGTTTATTCTACACTTCAGTGAAGCATGTGGCTGTGAGCTGAGTTATAGCCACTTCATCTAACTCCTCTTCCAAGTCAAACTCTGGATTTGGATCAGACTTTGCCTCCCATGCAGTTGGATAGTACTTTTTCAAATAGCGTCCATTTATAAACTTTTTATGGAATTCACCATCTTCAGTTTCTAACCAATAAACACCATTCTTAAGTACTTTCTTGATACGAAATGGTCCTTCCCATTTAGGAGACCACTTTCCACGTTTCTTAGAGCCGATAGGCAGGAAAGCTTTCCATGCTAATTCGCCTTCCATGAAATTTCGTCGACAAACTTTTTTGTTGTAATTTCTTTCTGCCTTTTTCTTTTTGTTACCAGGTTTGTCTTTTAGCATCTTCTCTATGATGCCTATCATTACTTTGTTAGAAGCCTCAGCCTGTCCATTAGCATATGCATAGCATGGCATGGACTTAGTGAACTTTAGGCCAAATTTTCTTTCCAAACTCCTTGTAATCTCACCATCAAAGTTAGTACCTTGATCGGTGGTCAGTGTTTCTGGAATTCCAATGTGATAAATGATGTGTTCCTTGATAAATTTCTTAATGTCATTATGAGCTCTGCCATTCAGAGCGTTTGCCTCCACCCACTTGGTGAAGTAATCCGTGGCAACTATAATAAAGCATACACCTCCCTTGGCCGGTGGGTAAATCTTTCCAATGAGGTCAATTGCCCATCCTCTAAATGGCCAAGGCTTTATTATAGAGTGTAGCTCCTCTGATGGAAGTCTCCAAATAGGACCATACTTTTGACAAGCTTGGCAACCTTTGGAAAATTCCATGCAGTCTTTCATGATGGTTGGCCAATAAAAGCCATGACGGCGTATTAGCCATCTCATCTTCCTTCTAGCTTGATGTGCACCACATAAACCTTCATGTACATCCTTGATGACTTTCTTAGCTTCTTCGTTGTCTAGGCATCTCATCAAAGATCCGCCTAAGTCTTTTCGATACAACTCCTCAGCTAAGACAGTGTAGTGTACAGCCAAAGTCCTTATCCTTCTACTGACCTTTATTGATGGATTTTGAAGATAATCAAGGAATGGCTGACGCCAATCATCAAGCCTATGTACCATGTTGTATACTTCAAACACGTTGTCCCTAGCAAATGTTGAAGGCATGCTCCTTCTTTCAACATTTACCACTTTCTTCCATATATCATCTTGGAAGGTGATACTAAATGCAAGTTGTGCAGCGACATTTGCAGCTTCATTCTAATGTCTAGGCACATGTTCAATTCGTACATCATCAAATTTTTCTAACAATTGCAATGCCACTGCATAGTATGACAATAAAGATACACTTGTGCAATTGAACTCTCGAGTGAGTTGGTTGATCACTAGCAGAGAGTCACCTTTGATATGTACTGAGGATACTTTCATCTCCTTGAGTAATTCAAAACCAATGATGAGTGCCTCATACTCAGCTTGATTTTTAGTACAATCAAAGTCCAAGTGGAATGACATCATGGTGTAGTCATCATCAGGAGAAATGATTACAATTCCTACTCCTGCTGAGTTAACAGTGCTAGATCCGTCAAATTCTAGTGTCCATGGTATCAAAGACACTTCCATGACTCAATTTAAATCTTCAAATTCTTCTCCCAGATCGAGGCAAGGATGGTCGGCCAAGAAGTCAGCAACAACTTGGCCTTTTATTGCTTTCTGAGGAATGTACTTGAAGCTAAACTCGGAAAGTGCTAAGCACCACTTACCTAATCGGCCTTTAAGGAGAGGCCGAGTTAGCATGTATTTTATTATGTCGGTTTTGGCAATAATACAGACATCAAAGTAGAGCATGTAATGTCTAAGTTTTATTGTTGCAAAGTAGAGTGACAAACAAAGCTTTTCAATAGGTCTATATCTGGTTTCTACATCAGTAAGAGTCCTACTTAAGTAGTACACTGCTTGTTCCTTCCCTTTTTCTAATCTTTGAGCCAGCAAACATCCAATAGAAGATGCAGTGGCTGAGACATACAAGTACAAGGTTTTATCTTTCTTAGGAGGAACTAAGACAGGAGGTGATATCAAGTACTACTTGATTACCTCAAAAGCTTCTTGTTGTTCGTCACTCCATTGAAATTCTTCCTTGTCCTTCAACCTCAACAGTGGTGAAAACGCTTTGGTTTTACCAGCAGTGTTGGAGATGAATCTTCGTAAGAAGTTGACTTGTCCAAGGAAACGTTGAATCTCTTACTTGGAGGTGGGCGACCTTGCTTGTATGATGGCTCTTGCCTTGTTTTGGTCTATCTCGATGCCTCGTTGATGAACCCAAAATCCAAGGAAATTACCTGCACCAACACCAAAAGCGCATTACAATGGATTCATTTTCAAGTCATGTTGCCTCATTGTTTCAAATGAGCGCCTTAGATGATCAATATGGTCAAGGTGATTATGTGACTTAACCACAACGTCATCTATGTATACCTCCATGAATTTTCCAATCATGTCATGGAAGATGGCATTCATTGCTCTTTGATAGGTTGCACCGGCATTTTTAAGTCCAAAGGGCATGACTACCCATTCAAACGTGTCGATTGCGCCTGGACAGTGAAAAGCTATCTTTGAAACATCCTCCTCTACTATGTAGATCTAGTTGTAGCCATTGTGTCCATCCATGAAAGATAGCACTCGATGTTAGGCGGCTCCATCTACCAATAAATCTGCAATAGGCATAGGATATTCATCTTTAGGGGTGGCTGAATTCAAGTTACGAAAGTCAACACACACCCTGATTTTACCGTTCTTTTTAACTACAGGAACTATGTTAGAAATCCATTCAACATACCTTGCGGTACAGATGAATCCTACTTTAAGGAGCCTCTCAACTTCCTCTTTAACTTTAAGAACGACATCATTAGCCATTCTTCTAGGAGGCTATTGATAGGGACAGTATCCTTAAATGATTGGAAGACGATGCCCCACCAAGTCACGACTTAAGCCAGGCATCTCGTCATAGTCCCATGCGAAACAATATTTGTATTTTTTTAACAAGGCTACAAAGCGTGGCTTGTCTTCTTCGGCCAACAATTGACTTATGTAGGCCGGCCTAGGCTTGTCTTCTGTGCCAAGATTCACTTCAAGTAAAGGATCTTGTACTTCAGCCTTAAGATCATCAAGTTTTATGGGAGCATGATCAAGTTCTTCCATGGTGATCTCATCTTGTATGTTTTCCACATTTTGGTAAGCCGCATCAACTGATGGGGCGGCTGAGTCCTCTAAGCTTTGAAGTTTCATATCTAAGGCCAAAGTTGACAACTTTTTCAAGATGTCGTTGGCCAACACAAACCCTTTAGGCTGTGTACTCATGGGATTTCCTCTATGAAAGGAGCACATGGAAGCGGCTTAAAAGGGATCAAAGCATCAGGCCGCACAAGATTTTCCATTACCTCTTTCAAGGCTTCTTGTTTGACTTCTCCAGTGGAAATGATGTGATATGGCCGACCATACTTGTTCTGGCCCATGAACCTGATTGGTTCAGTGGTTCCATCGTAGAATCTCACATTAACTACATGTGATTCAACTTTGAATGGTCTATTGTCAGCCTTGACCACTTCAACTTCAGTGTCATTCCAAAACATTAACAACTGGTGTAGAGATGATGGGACACACCAATTGGAAATCTCTCTCAAGTAGCATGTTGTAAGTTGATGAAGAATCAACTACGAAGAAGGCAGAGAGGGATGTTTTCGATCCAATGGTCAACTGAGCAGGCAAAATGCCTCTTGTCTTCTTGATGGTACCAGAAAAATCACTCACAGTGACTTCTGACTTGATCAAGTCATCCGTGCATTTGCCAAGCTGCTTCAATGATGAATAGGGAATGAGATTCATGGTGCACATCAACATGAGCTTTGATATACAAAGGCTTGATGTGGCAAGTAGCAGTCTCATCAGGTTTGATGAAGACTATGGCTTTAGCATCATCTGAGTTGTTGCCCCCCGAGTCTTCCTTTTGAGGAATCTCGATGATGTCTTCAATTTCTTGATAAGAGGGTGGTTCAAATGATTCCACACGCTCTTTCAACCTAGCAGCAAATGTGCATGGAAGAGTGAGAGTAGTATGGTTGAGATTAAGCATGAACTGTCCAAAGGCCATTGAATCAACAGACTTGTTGTCAAAGTCCTCAGCAGCTAGGTTTCTTCTTCACTCATGGTGTCAAGCATGCCTTCCAAACTTTCATCACATAGCAAATCTTGATCAAATGAAATTTGTATGGCTTTCTCAGCATCAATGGCGCCATCATCCTCCATTTTGGAAGTCCATTGTTCATCATTTTGGTCTCCTAGGTGTTCTCAACCTTCATTTTGAGTTCTTCAACAATGACTCTCCTGAGGAGTTGTCCAGTAGCGTCATCTATTGTCTCTTGTCTTTCAAAAATGATGTTTTCAGTTTTTATTTGTTCTATCCTCTCAGCTTCAAACTCTTTCCATTCTTTCTCTAATTTTGCTTTTTCAAGCAAAATTGATATCTGCCATGGTGGCATACCTTCTTCAATGTGAAGTAGGTCTTGAGTGGCCTGATGTGATGGCCAATTTCAAGTCTTCTTGATAAAGCCTCATAAGGAAATTTCCTATAGTATGAGTCATCATCAATACTGCAGATTTCGAAGTCATCTTCATCTTCATCTCCTATGGTGAGTGCCCTCATGGCTAGTCTCCTGTAAGCACGAACTGCCTCCTCGTTGATGGCGCCCTTTTCAGCTAGTTCTTTGCAAGAATAATCTTCATTGCCATAAACTATGTCAATTAGAGCTTGTCTTCGATCTTGGAGTTCAACTTCTATTCGATCCAACTTGAGTGCTCTCTCCTTGAGTTTTGCTTCTTCAGAGATGATCTTTGCCTTGCATAGCTTTACTCCCATGTCTGCCAGGTCCATGAGGGATGTATCCATTTTGTCAATGGGCGGTGACTCCTTTGAGAGTTCACATCCACTCTCATCAACTTGCATGGCGTCAAGCCACCATCCAATACTCATAATGGGTAGTGACTCCTTTGAACTTTTCTCCTCCTTTTGAAGTGGAGTCTTTGATGAAAATTCCAACTTCTTTAGAACTTCTTTCTTTGAAGAAGTTTCAGGATGCTTTACAGGTTCTTCTTCATCTTCAGATGAGAAAAGTTCCAGCCTCCTTCTTGGTGTTTTAAGTCTTACAGCGGCCGTGTTTGGATACCAAGGCCGATCTGAATGAAGATCCAGAGTCTTAGACTTAGTTTTATCAACCAACCTCTTGATCTTAGAAGAGTGGTGATGAAAATTACCGTCTTGTTGAGGGTTGGCTGCAAGGTAAAGTCGACCTCTTTGGTGTTGTTTCTTCCTCTCAGCTTCCTTACTAGCCAGCTGTCCATCTTTTGGACAGTTGAATGTGGCCATGTGTATAGGTGCTGGGAAAGGATTCTTGTCGACTCCCATGTCCTTCTTGGGTACTTCAGGGAACTTCAAGATTCCTCTTTCTATCTTTTCTTGTATTATATTCTTAAATACAGTACAGTTGTTGGTGGGATGCCTCCAAGAGTCATGGTACTTGCAGTACTCTCTTCCTTTGAGGTCTTCAGGTGAAGGAAGGATATGTCCAGGAGGAACCTTGATCATGCAGACTTATGCAGAAAGTCAAAGACTTCATTTGTCTTTAAGGTGTCAAACGAATACGTTCTACTCCCATCATAGGGTTTCTTCTCCGCCTAGCGCTGATACATAGCAGCAAACCTTTCTTGAGTCTAAGGGTGTCCAACTCCTGCCTTTATCATACATGGACACTCAATAGGCTGATCAGCCTTAACCTCAGCAACTCCAAGTTCAGAGTTTGGCTCTTGATAGTAAGTGCCATAAGATGAACTTCTTCGTTCATTGTCCTCTCGTAGGAGAGTTTCATATCTTGTCACCTTGGTTGACATCTCAAAGAAATCTCTTAAACCAACTACTTCGAACTTCTTTCGAAACTCCATGTCAAGTCCATTCTGCGCCAGACGCACGAACTCTACCTCCTGGAGAGGTGTGCGGCACCTGTTCCTTAGCTTCTTGAATCGAGCTAAATAATCTTCAGCGGATTCCCCTTTCTTTTAATAAAGGCGTGACAAGTCAGCCATAGAAACCTCTGGTTCAGTTCTATAGAACTGTGTATGGAACATCCTCTCCATCTCTTCCTAAGTTCTCACTGAGTTGGGTGGTAAGTTGATATACCACGTGAAAGCCGCTCCTGTGACAGAGTTAGGAAACAAACGGAGTTTGTGGTAACCAGAGTTGGCTTCTCCATATTGCACGGTGAAGCGAGCAATGTGTTCCAAAGTTGTCTGCTCACTTGAAATTCTAGAGAAGCTTGTGAAGTCAAGCACTTTGTATCCTCGAAGGAGAGGATAGAGTCTATCATACTCCTCAGGATAGGACTTTTGAAAGGATGGTCGACCAACTCTCCTGTAGGCTGGGCCAATCATGTCTTCAATCATCTCTCTGATGTGGTTCTGATTGACCGGTCCTTGTACATCAGCAACTTGAGGTGGATGGCGTGGAGCAGGGTGGCGTTGATGGCCATTCCTTGCACCATTACCATTGCCATTCCTGACATGAGGTGGTACATAGGCTAAGCTCGAGGTTCAACATTGTTGACCTCTTCCTCAACATTGTCAACACCTTCTTGTTGATTCACAAGGGCATTTTCACCTCCAAGTCCGGGTTGGACGGCTCCTAGAGGAGGAGGAGGTGGTGGTAATACTTGTTAGTTGTTCACCTCATTGTCGATCACTTGCTGAAGAGGTGGCGCAGGTAGGGCGCCAGACAGCTGTTGATTTTGCCCCCCGAGTCCAACCTCCATCTTATTGATGAGTTGTTGGATGTTCTCTTGGGAGTCGGCTCTTTGTTGAGCCAGTTGTTGCATTAGGAGATCTTGAGAGGTGTTTATCCTTTCAAGAGACTAAGCAATAGCTTCAAGAGCACGCCACATGTTAGAACTTGTCTGCTTAAGAGGAGAGTCCTCTTCGTCCTTGCCAATAGAGCCGAGTGGGCTTTGGCTTGAGGAGTCTTGAGGCCTCTTGTCTCCGTTTTTAGGTGGCATAGCTGTGTTGTATGAAAAAACTAAAGTAAATAAACGAAAAAAAGTAAAGAAAAAGTAAACCTTCAGAACGCTGAAGTGAGAAGACAAGTTGTCGTGTCACAACTTGAACATTGAAGGGAGTTTTTGGTATGAACCTTGCAGGAGGCGGACACCTTAAACTTGAAATGAAAAGGGAGTCGGGGATCGCCGACTTGAGAGAGAGAGCTTCTTGGAGACGCCGAGGAAGGAAGACAAATACTGTTGTGTCCCACCGGGCGTGCCAAAAAGAGATGTTGCGCCAAAAATCTCTTGAAAAGTTTTTGCGTTAAAAACTTTATGACAGCATAGGGGCGTGTCAGTCAATTTGCAGAAATTGACAAAGAATTTGTAGAAACATGTTGTTGCTGGTGCACGGAGCAGCAGCTTAAAGATCAGAGCAATTTGTGGGGACTGGATCAAAGTCACACCGGAGCATTTAAATCATTGGATCCCAGAAAAGTCTTCCTAAATTTGTGCTACAAGAGCTGTTCTTGATTGAATTTGAGAGAAAATAACAAGTTGATTGTTATTGCTGAGTGAGAAACACATGTAAAGTGTTTTAACGTCTGGAAACAAGATTGAAACAAGGAAATAACACTAAAAGAGTGTTCTTTTTTCCGGAGACAAGATTAAAACAAGGAAATATTAAAGAACGAGTAAGAACTCGTGATGAACAAGAGAAAAAGCGCGGAGCTTTTGAGAGAAAATAAGCACGGAGCTTGGTTTTTTGCGCGGAGCTGGTTTGAGATGTGTGTGATCTGTCTAAAGCTCTGCAATTGATGCCTTTATATAGGGGGCGACATGGGCCTTGAATTTGATGGGCTTGACTTGCTCAGGAAGGCGATTTCAACTTCTTCAGGAAGGTGACAACTTCCAAGAAGGAGACATGAAGCTTCCTTCTTCTTCTGATTGCTTCCAGAAGCAGGGAGAGGGAGAGGAAACACCTAGGACGCCTCCTACCTTCTAAAAACACGTTGGTCTCCCTCATTGTCTTGTAAATTTTTTCCTCCTTCTCTTCCTGGTTTGATTCAGCATGTTTTTGTTTCCTCCTCCGAGCTGAAATCAATTAATCTACCTGAGAGATGGCCTCCGAATATCAAGATTTGGATTCTTGACATCAAAGCCACGAAATTAATTATATTTAGTCATATTTAGATCATCAAATCATAAAAATATTATTTAATTAAGAAAATGGCCTAAATTGGGGTGAGAAAGCCACATGTCCTTAACTGAAAAGGGAGTAAAAGTTACCACCGATTTCCAAAATGGCTTAAATTTGATATCTAGCCATAATATCACATATCTAAGGTAATGGAACTTGTTTGGTTCGAAAATCATGCCTAAATCACCTTAAACCGACAACGTGTCCTTAATTGAAAACCGAGACAAAGTTTTTCGACTGTGTCAGAATGAGATGAAATTTCACTAATAGGTGCAGCATGGAACAAGGATCATCATGGTATTCTCCAATCTTGGAGCTGCATCCTCTAGCCTCCTCAATCGATCAATTTACCGTTTTGTCCTTAATTGAACAAAATGCAAAAGTTGTAGTTTTGCCTCTCGGGAGAGGGAGGTAGCTTGGGCGGCTTTACTAACTTGTTAGGGAGTTAATATTGAGGAGGTGTGAGTGTTTCTCTTGCTGACAAACTTTAGCTCTTTGCCTCCTTTTAATGCAGGAAGAAGGAGACAGTTTTTTTTGAGACAGGGCAGCCCCTCCTTAGTCATGGGAGACGGCTTGGGCTTGATGTTGTAAGTCCATGAGATGTCTTCCATCTCCTGGATACAACTTCCTTTTTTGTTGTATGTCTCCTACAGGCAACTTTATTAACGGAAATTACCTCTTTTAATTGATTTTCTGCCTCCTCCCTAGTATATGGCGGCATTAATGGGAAAGAATAATAATTATTAAATAAATATTATTATTTATTAATAATTTTTGGCATAAATAATTAATTACAAGATTTTCCTGATTCAATCAGAATTAGGGTGGTGCAGAAACCATGTTTCATCGGGATTTTTGATTAAATCTTGACCACACATCTTGATATTATTCATGTGAAGACCAATTTACCCTCAATTGTAAATTGAGATATAAACAAATACTAAAGGTATTTTTTAAAAGGACCAAGTCAACCAGATATCTTCTTATTTTTTTTTTCACTTTCAACATGGAAAATTACAACCACCTACATCACATACATTTTCTTTATTTATATATATATATATGTATATGTATATATGTATGTATATATATATGTAGAGATATCTTACCTTAATAATTTAAATCAACTTCCAAGCCCCTGTATATATATAATTTATGTTACTATTTCATAAAATCCCTGCAACAATTGCTACGTAGACACTTTTTTCCACTTATTATGGTGCATTTAGTAAAACGGTGTCGTAGCGGCAGGGACGGATTCGGGAATGGTATGTTATGGGGGCACACAACACACTATAGTGCCAACTTTATATAAAAAATAAATATAATTTATCTTTAAAAAAAATTATATAATTTAATGAGATACATAGAAAATTTTATGAAAATATAACAAAAATTCTCTACGAATTTTCATAATTTTTTTTATTTAATTGAGTCAATCTATTCTCATTATGAATACTAAAACACATAGGAAAGAAAAACAAAAAGGTAGATGACCAACAAGTGATTGATTAAGGTGATAAGTGGTCTAAACAAGAGTGAGAACATAAGTTAGATCTCCAAAAGCAAATTAATTTGTTGAGAGGGTCTTTCACACTCTCGGTCTAAAAGTAATTAGTCTCAGTCCATGACTGGAGATCCCTTGAGTTAAACAAATAAAAAATGGTATATAAGGCATATAAGAGTGTGGAAATGAGTGTGGAGTTAGCTATGACTTGAGAAAGATAAAAATGAAATTTTGAGATATAAAAGAACAAAAGATACAGGTGACCAAAGTGGGAGTCATAAAAAATAACTGTTGTGTTTGGATTTGATGTGTAAATTATTTAGTTTTTTACTGTATTTTTTAAAAATTTTATCATATCTAGTGGGGGCACAACTACAGAAATAAACCACCTCAAACTTATTTTTAATACATCTCAAAAGGACTGGGGGATTTGAGTGGGGGCATATGCCCTCAGTGCCCCAATATTGCATCCGTCCCTGGGTAGCGGTATGATTGGCACTGTTTAGATACTGTACAAATGAGATTACAATGTACAGATCAAATTAGGTATTGTACAGATCAAATTATTAGAGCAGTAATTGAAATGGAGATTACACTTAAAGCTCCGTTTAATCGGTGCATCGGTGCACCGATCCAACGGCCGTCGGTGCACTAAACACGTTAGTGTATATTTTATTGGATTGATCAGTCCAAATATTATTTGAAAAAAATTAAGCAAGATCACCCATATATGGATATAAATTTGTAGGCTTCACCAATTGGCTTATATTAAATCTTATCCCGAAAAAGAAAGCAACTAAAAATGGTCGACGAATCATGGATTAAAATATAAATTTCTTTTCAAATTGCAATAACTAATTGGAATATAGTATATACCAATTAATGGTACATCTATTCCATGTTTACTTGGTTAGGTTAGATAATTAACTACATTTGACCTCGTAATGCAAATTAATTCGGCTTGGCCTTCAGCATATACATCTATATAAGATTTGTTTTTATATATTTACAAGTTAACTTTATTCGAATGGGGACGTCGGTCCATTATGGGAATAAAACTCTTCCAATAACACGTGATTCATTCAAAAATATATATTTTTATAATATAAGATTTTAGGACGTAAGTTTGACTTGAATATTTTACAAGAATAGATGCTTTTATAATTTTTTGTTTAATTTTAATCAAGAAAATTTAATTAATTTTCCTTAAAATTTAAATGGATCTATCCAAATATTTGATGAGGTTGATCAAATTTCACAAGTGACATGAAGCGGTAAACATAAATAATGTAATTCCACATAATTTATTATTTATGGTTGTCATTGCAAATTTAAAAAGAAAAAGAAAAACAAGAATTACTATATTCTATAATTAAATATTAATTAATCAACTAAAGAATAATTATATGCTGATTGGAACTTAGAAAGTACTACATGAGTATGTGAGATAGAAAGTACTACATGAGGAATTGACTTGGGCTCCATATTAGGAGCCCAGTGTCAATAGGCTCCAAATCCAAACCAACCGAATAGAAGAATGGCTAAAGGATTAGGCTTTTAGAAGATTAAGAAAGGGAAGGACATTGACTTGGGCTTGGGCCTTGAGATTTGAGAGGTCAAAACTCGAAAGAATTTGTAAACCAACAAGTGGTTTGCACGTGTGTTTCATTAAGTAAGGTCTTAGTTCGAGTCTTGTGAACGAAGAAAACATTATTGAGAAAGTTTTATCCTATGGTGAATCAAAATCTAAGGAAGGGCTGCAGGGGAATGGGAATGGATTGCCCTGGGGAGAAAGCATAGTACTGCAGAAAGTGCATAGTAGAGAGAAGAAGAATAGAATTTGAATTGAGAAAGGGTCTGATTCTGATAAAGCAAAATAGTAATAATAATATACCAAAACCAAAACCAAAACCAATTTTAGTTTGAAGTAGCAATTTTTCTTCTTGGAAGCCTATAAATTTGACCGGTCTTAAGTATCATCCTCTGTTTCTCAGAGATCCAACTCAAAACCCTGATTTCTAATCATGAGCAGTTTCGATATGCTTCAAGTTTGCCAAAACCCAAAAGGGTATTTGGTGTTTCATTGTAATTCATAGGATTATAAATTTTGAAGTCAAAACGTTTAATTAAAGTTACAAATTATACTGCAAAGCTTCGGGTTTCAGAATGAAGAAAGCTCTAGGTAAATGTCATTAAAATTTTGGATTTGATCTATCGCCTGTTGCTTCACGGCCTCGTTTCTTCTGTTCATGCTCTAATTAACAATCATTGAGTGATTTTTTTTTTTTAACTCCATCCAGAGCAAAAATCCGGATCCGATACGCATATCGCGCACCTGGTTACGGTGGGTGAGTCTACCAAGGGAGGCAGCTGTGTACGCGCAATCTTTGATTGAACAAGTGTTTCTTCCTCGTAATTGCAAATTTGCAATTGCAATTGAAAATTGAAGCTACGTACCCTGACGTTACCTAGGCAATTTAGACACAATGACTACGAGGGAGCACAGAAGGTTCCATTTTCATGTACTGTACTTTCAAGTTTCAACTAATGAAATGATGCGCTTGAAAAGAACATTTTTTTTTGTTTCTTTTTTTGCCACTAGTTTAAAGAAAACCCATCAATCATTAAACAAAAGTATGACATACTCTACTAAGTAAATTATGGGTAAATTTCACGATTGGTCACTCATTATTGTCTCTGCTATAAAAAGCTACACACTCTTGTGTAGTAAGCATTTGAACTGCTAACTCTTGTGCTTTTCGAAATTCTTCATCCCTTTAGCATTTTCAGCCATGCTTTCTTCTACATTAGATTTGATCATCCAAGTTACTCCCCAATCCCATCATTTTTATGTGTTCTGTTTCTTCAATTTGATCATTGCTATAATACTCATGGGCTCAAAGAATGATCCCAATGAGGATGATCAGGAGATTCATCTTGGTAACTCTGCAAATCACATTGACAAGCGATTATATACAGAAGTTGATACAGAACAATCAGCAAATACCATTAATGGAGTCTTATGTGTCTACGAGACAGTTACTGAGGAAAGCCAAGCAAGTGAAGAAGAAGAAGAAGATGATTGTAATGATGAAAACTATCAAGTGGGACTGGGAAATGATGATGAGCTAGCCAAAAGAGCACAAGAGTTTATTGCTAAGGTTAACAGCGAATGGAAGGCGGAGATGTTGAATGATGATGGGCCTCCTATGTGTATATATGACTATGACAATTTTTAATTATAATATTGGTGGCCTGAATCCTAATTAAGTTTTTGTGGATCTTGGCTTCACTACAACATAATTTTTTTTCCATTTTTTGTTTGATCAAGTTTCAGGGCAATCATGACTTGGAACAGATGGTTGAGACAACACCAAAATTTTTGTGCAGCTAGAGTTATAGTCTGGCTTTCTATTAACATTATTATGTAACACAAGAACAGTACTATAGGTTTGAAATGATCAAACCAGGAATAAATCGACAGAGAAAAGACTAATTAGAGGTTACTGATCTAAATGCATAATAATGTGTTAAAGAACTCTGTTTTTCTCTTTTGATCTGTATTTTGGAGCTTTATATACATAAACTATACTGCAATATTGATGCATCTATATAATGTAACAATAGAATATAATTTACCAATAATTCGTTAGTTCAAGTAATTTTGCAATTAGTCTCTTTAAGTAAGATACGAGTTCGAATATTGTAACTGAAAAAACCAATGAATAATTTTATTCTCATAGTGAACCGATCTGACTCGAATGAAAGTATATAGTTTTGATTTGTTGGTACTTGAGATGGCAGAGATTCGACTCGAACAGGAGTAGTTTTGGACCCGAACCAAATAAATAAGTACACACTTCTTAAACCTTCGCATATATTATGTTCAAGTTCCATTGAAAGTGAGTTTTTTCATTCCTTTTTTCCGTATTCGAGACTGTTAGTTATTGAAATTAAGAGTCCAACCTGTCCGCTGGCATGAATTTTTTCATTCCAATAGTTCGTTTGGTAGTTATTTATTATCAAATTATTATCGTTGACCGAAGAAGCTGGAGTTTAGCACGTGAAAGACGACTAATAGTACTATTTTATTTTGTATCAAAAAATAGTACTATTTTATATGGGATTTCATTGAATCAATTTGCCATCTCATGGTCAATTGAATTTATAATTATGATTCCATTTTATTCATACACTTCTTTAACAAATAGTGCTACCTTCGTGATTGCACCGCCATAACAAACTAATCATACACTAACTACTAGTATTTGAAAAGAAAAAAATAAATAGCACTATTCGAATACAACATATATTGTTTCATAAGAGTCTTAGACAAGTCAAACGACAACCTAGGATTATTTAAGTAGAAGAAGAATGTCATAAGATAACAGCAGAAACATCATAGTATTTCGGTCGTCTTTTCTCGATCGTGTCCTCTTCATTGCTTCTTCTTGTCTTTTCTCCCTTTGGTAAGCTAAAATGAGTGCTTCAATATATGGAGCTGCTAGAAGTGTTGATGTTGAGCCAGTTCAAGTCCCGAATTCTGGGAAATGGTCCACCGGCCTTTTCGATTGTGGCGAAGATCCTAGTAATTGTAAGAGACCATAAGCTTAATTAAAACCCCATTTCATCATTTTGTTACATTAATCTCATTTTCAATATTAATGATTAGTTGATTACCTAATTCTACATTTGGTTCATACATGAAGGTTTCGCGACCTTTTGCTGTCCATTTATCACGTTTGGCCGAAATGTCGAGATCATAGATAGAGGCAAAACATGTAAGCCATCTCATCACACTTATTAATACTCGCTCTCTTCCTATATATAAGTCCATGATAACCGAAATCTTTAATCAAGGAAAACAGTTAGAAGTTAGTTAGTTTTTAAAATTCTATATCATTTCTAAGAGTCTTATCAAAATACCCTTTCAACTTTTCAAACTATCTATTGGGAAGGAAATATATTTTAATTCTATTAATTATGGGATAATGAATCAACCACCTATTTAATTATGTTTTGGAATTAAAGAGTATTTAAATAGGATTAGAATTGGAACTAAAATTGTCCAATTTCTTGATAAATAGTGATAACAAATAAAAAGAAATAGAGGGTGTGAACTTATAATAAGGAACAAGGGAGTAGATTGAAGTTCATTTAAGTTCATGCTTTTGTTTGGTGAATTTTGTGTTGGGAGAGACCCGTGCCCTGTCTGCTCGATCAAAGCCGATCGAGTGGCCCGTATACATGTCGGATACCAACTTGAACTCAAAATTTTAATAAGCTATTGGTTTTCTTCGATTGTTTATGTATATATGTGACTCTAACAACTCATCTCTTTATGGTGTGATGTTTCCATCACATGTGAATTTTCGACATTTTGTAGCTCCTGTGGAGGCAACTCGAACCTACTACTTGTTGGGAATGTTCGGTTGTGCGTTCTGTCACTCTTTCCCATATCGAGCAAAACTAAGAGCTCAATATTCACTACTGGAAGAGCCATGCGGTGATTGCCTTGTTCATTGGTGTTGCATCCAATATGCTCTTTGTCAAGAGTATAGAGAGCTTAAAAGCCGTGGGTTGGATCCCTCTAAAGGTAATTATAAGATTAATTATACCATAAGATCGAGATATTCTAGTCATAATTTGCTATAAATGTGAATTTATTTAAGATTTTATTAATATTTCATATGTTAATTTGTTGCTTCATGACTGAAAAGGTTGGGCGGCCAATGCTGTAAAAATGAACCAAAACGGAAGAGAGCCGCCAGTGGTTGAACAAGGCATGTCTCGTTGATTAAGGGTTGCGTCGTATTCTTCATGTATTCATCAGTTTGTGTCCGCCCCGTGGTGTGTAAATGTGCTATAGGGTGATTTTTCGTATATATCTATGTATGTTTGATTTTGTCACCGGTATTACTTTGTGGTTTTCCACATATGTTGAGATAATAAAATTGTCATTATTTTATGCGTTATGAGTTTTCTAGATGGCTTCGAGACCTACTTTCATGATTAAATTGGCGCAAAGTCACCGTCAGATTGTTTTAAACATTAGGTACACCTGTTGGGTTTAGTAGAAGGGGCTCAATTAATTATGTCCCTTAAGCAATGTCTCAGTTCTATTAATCTTGTGAATGGCAGAAATAGGTGCCGCGAGAGATTACCACCAGATCTGATGTGTCTTGACTCCGGAGTAGTCGGGTCCAATGTGATCACCGGATACACCGGAGATTAATAGCAAAAAGAAAAATATTAGGTTGTGAGAATGCATCAAATGGAATTTTGCGATGAGGAATACTTCTTCCATAATTAAAGTTGTGATTGCAAAAAAGCTTCAATAATATTCAAACTAAGAATAATACTAGTATTATAAAGCAACCATTAACAAAATTAACATACAAATGTTTAGGAGAGAAACAAATTAAAAGGAAAAACTGATGAGAGCAAGATATTTCAGATATTTTACTAGAATAGTAACAAATTAAAAAAAAAAAGTCTCTAGGAAGCAGTAATAATCCCCTCTTGACTTTTTCCCTTCATTTGTTTCCTTGATGTCAGACTAAATGCTAACAGCGACAATCTTCATTCAATGACTATTTTCTTGAATTTCATGCTCTGATCAAGCTTTCAGCAGAGTCCCCTTGAACTGGCTTATTTGAGTTTTGTATGACTAGTACCCTCGCCCGAATTCTCCAGCATCAGCATGGCATTGGCAGGGACGTTTTCGACAAGTCCATAATTACTACTTGTCGGTCCACTCGACCCAATCAAGACTAGTTCCTTGCTCACTTGTTGCGGCCTTAAAATTACCCCGTCTTCCTTGTCATCTGCCTAAGATTTTCCATATATAAGTTGTAATTAAGAATGTGGCAAAAGCAGCAACAAATTAACAAGTGTTAATTAGCTACTTTGGTCACAATATATGAAGTTTATTAACAAAAAAAAAAAACAAAAATCTATGTATACCTCTTTTTCACGGACACCTTCAAAACGCATAGATCTAATAGCGTTTATGCACTGATGCTTGTTACGAGATATCATTCCTCTTAAGCTTTTGGGCTGGAATTGCACCGGTTGTGATGGAGGCAGTGGTGGCGATTCTGGCGAATAGGCTTGGTACGGTGAGGGCTGTTGCGGCGGATAGGCTCCGTATCCGTAACCATAAAGTTGTGCAGGAGGAGGAGCGTATGGGTATGCTACTTGCGGTGAACAAGCTTGGTAAAGTTGTGCAGGAGGGAATTGTTGTGGCTGCTGCTGCTGCAAATTAGGCTGATAGTGTTGTTGTTGAAACCGAGGATGATTGCCCATTTGTTGAGGCTGATTATTATTCTGATTCTGATTATGATTATTTGCTGCTATGTATTCATCAACAGGAACTAGTGCACCTTCATGATTATTTACTTTAGATTTGTATTGACAAGGATCTGCATCAAGGCGTCCCATAGCCCCTCGCTGCTCCTGATCTTTTGGTTCTTTTGACTTTGACCCAAAAATAGCAAAGGCCGCTCTCAAGCTGCTTTCTTTCTAGGCAAAATTAACTATATGTAAGGACATTTAATTATGGATGATGAAACAACACACATTTTTTATATATATAGAAAATGGAATAAAAGAAAGTTGGGTATAACTAATTAAATAAACATTGGGCAAGTTGTAGAGGAATAAAAGGGTATCAAATTAACCGATTGTTTGTAAAAGAATTACTACAACTAAGAGTGTTGATTTGGGGGAACTCATTGTTTTGACATATTTGAGCAGATACATAAAAGTCAATGAGGATGTGAGATGGGGTTCTGTTAGAGAATGATTGGTGGAGGGTTTACTTTGACTTTAGAAATAAAAGATGGCAAAGGATCATGTGTTCCCTTTAAATGAGATCTTATGTTCGAGTTTTATGAATAAAGAAAAGTATTATTAAAAGAGTTTTATTTTATAGTGAATTATCCCAGCCTCAAACAAGTTTAACTTTTTTTTAAAGGCAATAAGTTTGTTTGAAATAATTTGTAAAAAAGATACATAGCTCAAATAAAAGAACAACAACTAAAAACAACTTATTTAAGATTAAATCAAACTTGAGAGACAAAGAAAAAAGGAACAACAACAACAAAAGATAAAAACACAAGCAAAACATTAACCTAACAAGATGACACTACAAGAAATCACTCATATAGGGGCGTTTTTTTTGCATATAGGGGCGTTTTTAAACGCCACTATATTAAATCGCGGCGTTTCGAATTTCGCCGCCAAAAGCGACGGCATCACAACCGTCGAGGATTTTAGTGGCGTTTTTAACAGAGACATGCCGCTATTTCAAATAGCAGCGTTCAATTGGATATAGCGGCGTTTCCACGAACGCCACAGAACTGTTTTCATATCTTCGTCATTTTTTAATTTATAACTTTAGCGGCGTTTCTTTGTTCGGAAACGCCGCTAAACGGATAAATCTTAATTTAATAATTTTCGGTTAAATTATATTTAGGGGCGTTTCTTCTCTATAAACGCCCCCGACTTGTGGCGTTTCATGATGGAAACGCCACAAATTTAGAGGCGTTTGCTGGAGAAAAATGCCACTAAATTTGTAAATGTCGTTACATGGGCGTGGAAAATAATATATTCGTACATTATATTTAGTGGCGTTTTCGTGAATAAACGCCACTAATTCGTGGCGCGTATTAAAGACAAACGCCACAGATTGGTGGCGTTTTCTTCAAAGTACACCACAAATTAGTGGCATTTTCTTCCAAGAACGCCACAAATTAGTGGCTTTTTTCTTCAAAGTACGCCACAAATTAGTGGCGTTTTCTTCAAAGTACGCCACAAATTAGTGGCGTTTTCTTCAAAGTACGCCACAAATTAGTGGCATTTTCTTCCAAGAACGCCACAAATTAGTGGCGTTTTCTTCAAAGAACGCCACTGATTTGTGGCGTTTTATTCAATAAACACCATGAATTTTCATCTTTTTTCTTAAAAACACAATTATTTTGGTTTTTCTGCATTAATGACTTGAATATTTTGGGCCAGAATTTCCATTTTGCAGTAATAAACCATTGTAATGTTAAATGACAGTGATTCGACAAATATAAAATATAAGAGACTAAAATTGCAACAATGTTTATAAGAACTCAACTAAATTAACAAAGGAATTAATTACATTACATCGAAATGATGTCCACATTAGTATATATATATATAAATTGTTCCTAATATGATCTCACTTAAAAATCTCTATTGTTCCAGTGTTACATCAACTACAACCACAGACAAGTTAAAGAAACAAAAGAATCAAACTATATCTAACTGTTTACCACAGCGTGATTGTGTACTGGAAATTGAAGTATGGACAAAAGGGTTACCGCGATCGCCATCGCCACTACCACTTGTAGTACCATTTTGAGTGCCCTACTAAAAAATATAAGAGTTAAAACACCTAATTAGAAAAATAGGAGATTAAGACCTTTGCACACATTATATTTGTTCAACTATGAGAATGGAAATGTGAATACCTGTGGGGAACTCAAAGTCGCTCCAACAATAGAATCTGGAAACTTTTCAGAAACAACTCTCATGAGCTTATGCAGTTGGGAGGCAATTACATCATTTTGAGCTTTTAAACGATCAATCTCATTTCTTCTGTCTTCTTCAAGGCGAGCTAGCTCATTTCTTCTCTCTTCTTCAACTCGAGCCAGCTCCTGTCGTCTATCTTCTTCAATGCGAGCCAGCTCTTGTCTTCTTTCTTCTTCAATTCTTGCAAGCTCTTGTTGCCTTTCTAATTCCCTTTGCTGCGCACAAATGCAAAAGATTACTTAAAAACAAGGAAAACAGCCCATTAATGGAGAGTTCAAGCGAGAAGATAGAAAAAGATATCACAAATACGCAACAATAACATTAAATTTCAAACCTGCATTTCTTTTCTTAGCTGCTGAACCTCTGATGAAGATCTTCCCTTTGAACCGGTGAAAAGACCAGCACTGTCTTTGAATACCGAAAATGGTGTTGCTCCCTGACCCATGCCTCTGACTCGGCCAGGTCTTTCTGTCCCTAGCACCTCAGTCATAATTCTGCTTTCAACTTCATCTTTTGACAAATTTGAAGTTTCCTCAGCAGATGCGGCTGACTGCAACTGATCTACCCTTTGCTATATTAACAATTATCAATAAATAAATGTCATCTTACTTGCCAAGAGAAATACTACACATCATAAATCACCACAATGATCATTTAGAAAGGGAAAACTCACAAATACAGCTCGGACTTCATCGGTTAAGGGGTTCTCCATTTTTCCTTGTATGTGTCAGCTTGTACATTGCAACACGTCCAGCATCTTCGTCTTTTTGCAACTATAAAGAAATCCATTTAGAATTTTGCATTTCATAGAATAAAACAAGTGAATCTTTAAGAAAACAACAACTACGATTGAAGAACTTTAAGAAAACAGCAAGGTAAATTAGTTACCTTCTCCTCCCTCAATCTCGCAAAGCTTTTTGAGCCTGAACAGTGAGACCACTTTTGTTCTTTTCGGCTCGCTTTTCCTATTTTCTCCTTTTTCTATTAAGGAAAATGTTATCATGTTAATGTACCAACAAGATTGCACTATTTTGAAACAATTCAAATACTAATAAGACTTACCTTCGATTCTGTTGAGTGCCAAAATTCAGCCATGGGTTCATAGTATTCCAAGGGTATACTTAAAGGTCTCTTTGCCATTGTCGCCTCAAATGAATCTTTATAGCATCCTTTCTTCAAATCATACTTAAAGTCTCTCCACTTTTTCCCCATATTTTGATACACCCATGGATGCTCAAAGTCAAGACGAAATCTAGTCTGAAAACATAAATAAACACGCAATACATGTTACTAATCGCATTAACAATTAGCGTATTAGAACATTAAAAAGAAGCTGAAAAATCAGTTACATACCTCAATAAACTCGATCGCGTCGGTTTTAGTCTTCCTTGAAACCTTATGCCATGAATATGGTCGGATTGGTAGATGTGTTTGATCTCGAGCCATCTTCCCTATAAATCCGGCAAGGAGTTTACCTTCTGGTCCAACCGGTTGGTGAAGTAAATTGCCGGAAACAATGACTTTATTGGGAGGAATTTCATCCCACAGTTTAGTCAAATTGGTATTTGCTTGTCCCCTTTCTCCATTGACATCAACTATCAATATATGAGTTAGTAAATTCAAAAAAAAATACAGAAATCAATAATTTGAAGACAATGTGAAAGTTTTAGTGGTATACCTGTGACGGTCGTCATATAATATGAAGGTGGTGGCTCAGAACCAATAGATGCAGAATCATGACTGGTGGTAGCATCATCCCCCGCTACATGAGGCGCAGCTGAACCGAGCTGAACGGAAGTGGTAGGATCCACAGCGGGAACACTTGTAGTAGGGTGAGCCGGACCAGAAACATCCTCTGCATCAGCTGCATTACTCGCAGTCTGACTAGGATTGGAAGAGGGTCCTGCTGCCTCAGTTGGACGTGCGGGCGGAAGACGTTGTTGTTCACTGTTTCTGGAAATCCCATTTGCTGCATATTTGCTTTGGGGATTGCCATTTCTTGCCAAATCCCCATTAACAACAGGCTGTCCTCGACACAGCTGCTGAATTGCTCGCTTTGAGTTTAATATGGTTGCATTCGAAAATACCGCAATACCTTTGATGGCCTCAATTTCAGACGTTTTCCCCCCTCTTCCTCATTCAAGGATTCAACAGAGTTGGGTTCTAACCAGCGGGAACTTCCACAAACATGGCAAGACTCTTGATCTGCTCTATCACCCCAATACAACATACAATCTTGGGGACAGCTATGAATTTTCTTATACGAAAACCCCAAATCACCAATTATCTTCTTTAACTCATAAAGAGAAGGAGGAATTGTTGCAAAGGGAAATACATCTCGCAATAACTCTAAAACCAAGTCTAAAGCTTTTCCCGTCATACCAGACAAGCATTTCAAGTGCAAGAGCTTTATTGAAAAGGACAACTTTGAAACTTGGGAATCCGGATAAAGTGGCTCATTCATGCTTTCAAGCAACTTATAAAAGTTTGCAGCATCTGCAGTAGGTTCTTCGTCCCTTGCATCACCTACATTTGCATCATCTACAAAATCACCTACATTTGCATCATCTACATTTGCATCATCACCAACTTCAGATTCATGGAAAGATTGTCGGTCATGCATGTTCAAAGCATCACGCACCAATCCCTCCACGTCATCTCGTAAGATGTCACCTCCTAAACTTGAACTAGAGGTGGAAGTGGCCCTACT